>LGRX02002765.1:41711-62090 GCA_001247695.2 Cymbomonas tetramitiformis | reverse complement strand
GTCAGCTCCTTGCTCCCCTGCGCGCTCTTCGCCGCCACGTCAGCTCCTTGCTCCTCTGCGCGCTCTTCGCCGCCACGTCAGCTCCTTGCTCCTCTGCGCGCTCTTCGCCGCCACGTCAGCTGCTTGCTCCTCTATGCGCTCTCGCCCTCTTGCGAACACCGCGCCGCTCTCTTTCTTTCTTTCTTTTTCTTTTCATAGTCTCCGGCGCCCCGGCTGGCGCCTATTCCCGGCTCCATCCGAAGAGGTCTCTTTCCCCGGGCTCGCCTCCTGGAAGGGCTCATTACACCCGAGGTGTCAGGCGGTTGGTGCTCCGCACCAGAATCTGGCATCGGGGAAATCCCGGAGCTCGTCATAGGAATGCCTCGAGAATGACTCGGATGTACCCCTGGTGCCATCGCGTGTCATCGCGCCGTCGGCGGCGTACTGAGCACCGCCACCAGACCTCGCGGCGCTTGTTCTTGAAAGATGGTGCTGAAGGCGGCGTTGTGGCGTGTGCGACCGCCGCGCAGGAGATGATCCGGAAGTTCGGGGAGCACATCGGGATGGAGAACGCTTCCGCGGAGCGAGGCCCGGCCGCGCCACCATCCGCGGAGGACGCCGCCGCGGCGCAGCCGAGAGGTGCGGGGGCGTAAGTTAGGGTTTTTTAGGGTTTGGGGTTTTTTTGGAACAAAAGTATGCCCCGGCCACTTTGCAGCGAGCAAAAGTCGGACCCTCATCCGTCAGATCGTAGGCCGAGATGAGAGGACTTCCTCACGCAGGGAAGCCACGGGTAGCGCTGCAAGGCAGTTCTCGGAGCCCTGAGGCGGGCGGCGTGGGACGGGGCACCGGGTTGGCCAGGAGCGGATCGGAAAGACACTGTGAGCGAGAGGGTCAAGTCGCTGGATGCGAAGGGAGCGCCGAAGCTCGCCAAGATTCTCAACCACGTGCAGCTGCAGAACAGCTTCTTCCCGTCGCTCCCCACCCACGTGCCTGGAAAGAATGCCCGCCTGCTCACGGTGCACGAGCGCGACAGCAGCGCGGCCGGGTCACTAGGATCAATCGGCATGGCCAACTCGCTACCTGGAGGGATGCAGCATGGAAGTCTGAGCCGCAGGATGCGCAGCAGCCTGGATGGCTCCATGCCGCTGCGCAGCAGCCTGGACAGCCCTGCGCGCAGCAGCCTGGAGAGTCATCCGCAGCGCAGCAGCCTGGACAGCCCGTCGCGCCGCAGCAACGAAGAGAGAGCTCAGTCTCAGCTCGACTGGCCGGCGCCCGGCAGCCCTGCTGTGAGCGATGAACTCAAGAGCGGCGCGTCGCAGAGCCAGTCACAGCTGCCTCGCGCTGCCACGATCTCCGCACCCGCCAGCATTCCTCAAGGTAATACCTGATCCGGCTGCAGCTGATGTGCTGCCAGAAACATGTAAGCGCCGCGTCGAGTGTCGTCGATGCTGCCGCGAATTTCATCCCCAGCGACCATCCTCGTAAAGGGGTTGCGGGGGGAAGGGGGTTTCATCCCCAGCGACCATCCTCATAAGGGGGTTACAGGAAGGTTTCATCCCCAGCGACCATCCTCGTAGAAGGGTTGGGTGGGGGAAGGGGGCTCTTGTGCCCAGCGACCATCCTCGTAAAAAAGGGTTGCGTGGGGGAAGGTTTCATCTCCAGCGGCCATCCCGTAAAAGGGTTGCGAGGGGAAGGGGGTTTCATCCCAGCCGACCATCCCCCGTAAATGGGTTGCGAGGGGGAAGTGGGGAGAGCCTTATGCCCAGCAACCATCCTCGTAAAAGGGTTGCGTGGGGGAAGGGGGTTTCATCTCCAGCGGCCAACCGCAAAGGGGCTGCGGGGGAAGTTTCATCCCCAGCGACCATCCTCGTAAAGGGGTTGCGTGGGGAAGGGGGTTTCATCCCCAGCGACCATCCTCGTAAAGGGGTTGCGGGGGGAAGGGGGTTTCGTGTCTGGGCTCATGGCCAAGGGGTCAGGACCTCGGCAAGCCCTGTCGAGGGCACTCTCTACTGGGATGAGGTCAGGGGCGCGATACGGGTGAAGCTGCATGGCGGCCGGGCTTCCTGTTGTAAGAGCCTTGCAGCCCATCTTCTCGCAGATTCGGGGAGGCAGTTCGGCAGTTTGCTGCGATGGCCTGATGTGATGTCTCCTCTCGAGCTGCGCCGCCCACGCCCACGGCGGCAGTGATTCGCACCGCTGGGAGTAACTCGGGCGGTTCTGGGTGCCTGCCTCAATCCTGGAGTCATGTGAGGATCTGCTGAGCCCAGCGAACAAGCCGTCGCCCCGTCCACGCTGCAGGGGGAGTCTCTTTGATCGTGATCTAAGCTAAGTTGATTGGGCGGGGGCGTCGGGTGCCCAGGTGGCGTCGATCCCGTGGTTGACGGTGGTCAACAATGGCACGCGGATACTCACAGAATTCCGCCGCCGCTCTCCGACATTATGCTCAACTTACAGCTGCTGATGCATCCCTCGGGGTCGCCGGCGGATGACGAGTGGCAGCACCCGTGCAGCGTGACACCGCAGCAGCCGACGAACTCGGACCCGATGGCAACCACGGCCTCCGAGTGGTGCCCAATGCCGCAGATGCCCGCAGAGGGCGCCCAGGAGCCCACCATTTGCGGACGGGGGCAGCCCGACGCGGCCTGCACCGACAGGGCTTACCACCCGCCCGAAATAGTTTCCCAGCCCCCACCAGTTCTAGATGCAGGCGACCATGTCACCTTCTCCCCGAGTAGCCTGGACCCGGAGCCACCCGAGCTGCCGGAGCCGCAGGAGCCAATCTTCTTGATGGAGGAGTCCAGAATCGAGAATGACGAGAGCGGCGCTGCAGGTGATGGCCGCGCTTCGTGCGCTTATCCCGCATTTTGCGTCATGCCCATCGCCCATCACCTTTCCCCTTTCGCCTTTCCCCTTCCACGTTTCCTCGCCTTTCACCGCGCTGGCCTGCCAGTCTCCTGTCCTTGCTCTCAAGACCGCTTGCGCTCTAAATCGCCACAAATCTAAACAGTCACAATCACTGCTATCACCTCTTTGTGCGTGCACCCTACGAGTGTGCGGCCCGGGTTGGCTGGGACTTCTCTTGTGAGTGTTGTCACTTTCGGTCATGCGCATGCCTGGCAGTCATCCTTCCATCCCATGCCCTGTTTTGTCTATCATGGAGCTGTGCTAGCATGCTTTTGTTTGGGTTTCTGTGAACTGTGCGGCTCTTCCCTGGCATTTTCGTCTTCGAATGTGTTCAGAGGTGGTGCATTGCCTCTATGTCCACGTGTACATAGAGGTAATGAGCTAGGTGTACTGTGGTGAAGAACGCCTCTTTGGCGCAATGCCTCGTGGTACCCCACAGCACACCTGGCATTGCCCCCCCGGTGTCAATTCTCCTTGGTTTGTTGTTGTTTGCTTCTCTGGCATTGTTCTCTGCCGCTTCTTCCTCTTGTTCTCTTGGCTGGTCTTCCTCCCTTTCTCTTCCTCTCGATGCATTTCTGGGACTGCTTCCTCGTTCGCTGATGTGCTTGTTGTGTACTTCCACAAGATCCTCCCATCAGTTGGATATGTCTAACCCCCTTGTGACCCCCTTGCCCCCTTTCAGAGCTTTGATGCTTTGTTGGCTCCGCTCGTCTCACAAGTTTCTTCCATTTCTCTGAACTCTTCCGACAGGTCACTGCCTTGAGAATGTCTCGTTCATTTTCGTTCTTCCTTTCAAGCAGTGCATCTTCTCCTGCGCTTTCTGCTTCCTCTTGCTCTCTCCGCATCCCAGGTTCTTTTGATTCTATCTTTCGCCTCTTTCCAAGCTTACCTTCCAGTTGTGTGAGTTTCAGCACTCTTTTTCTCTTTCTATGTTGCGCGCTTCTTTCGTCTCTTGAGCACTGCGCCGCACCCTTTCAGTTTCTTTTCGCCTTCTACTTGTAGTACCACCTTTGCCCTTAATGTGTTTTGGTTGTGACATTATTCTGTGTCCACTCCTTCCCCGCATGCGCTCATCTGGCTGCTTTGTCTGCTTTCTCATTTTCCAATATGCATTGAATCTCAGCAGTTCTCCCCCTGTCCTTATACTCTCAGCAGTCCACCCCCTGTCCTTATACTCTCAGCAGTCCACCCCCTGTCCTTATACTCTCAGCAGTCCACCCCTGTCCCTATACTCTGCAGTCCTCCCCTGTCCCTATACTCTCAGCAGTCCACCCCCTGTTCCTACTCTCAGCAGTCCCCCCTGTTCTACTCTCAGCAGTCCTCCCCCTGCCCCTTTACTCTCGAAGCTCGATTTATGATTGGTGTACGTATGTGATGTTTATGTCACGGGATGCCACGCCATTTTTCACTTAGACGAGCGAAGAACGCGAATCGGAAGATAACAGAAATTCTGCATTGCGCCCACTGCCGACGCGGCGTCTCATCGAAGCGTGAACGTTGCGAGTCTGGATAGTGTCATGGTAAAACAAATTGCCATCGTCAACCTGATTGACGAGGTCACCACGTCACGAGTTGTGAAAGTGTCGTGGCACCATGCATTCAACAGATCGACTGTTCATTTTCCCGATTCCCCCGTATTTTATGTTGGCCTAGTGGAGATTTTGAGATCGACTAGCCTAGTACTTTTGTCTTACTACTTTCTGTTTGACTTTATGGCGTACTCAGAAACCCATATTTTCGAATTGACCCCCTTTGAAGTTTCTTTTCGCCACGGTGAAGCTGCACCAGAAAGTGACTTCGATGAAAAGAGCTTCAGAGTTGTGCACAACCGACTTGGCATGAGCACCCTGCGGGTTTCTGCTCAAGGGTCCAGGAGCTGATGCTTAGGTCAGGAGCTGATGCTGATACTTAGGAGAGGAGGAGCTTGGGGAGGGCTTAATGGCAGGCCGCACTCGGGCAGCTGAGGAGATGCGAGACCTGCAGTTACACCCATCTCTTAGGGTTCAAAATGTTCGGTGAGCCCCCTATACAATGATCTTCATCCACAATTCATCATACCACGAAAGATGCTGTTGTCTTCTGTCCCGTCACAATCACCCATCAGTTGGATTCTGACTGCAGAGAACTGAGCCTTGGACACGTCTCGGAGGGCTGCAGGTTGTGGGACTTGCTGGGCAAGCAAGAGGTGGTGGCTTCAAGAGGAGGGTCAAAGAGCCGGGCTCTGTATCCCGGGGACGCGAAACGACGGGGCATATGAATCTATTTATCTCATGAAGACCTCCAATCACCGAATCGTCACATGTTGATGACACTAGTTATTAGTCTCAGGCCAACAGATCAATGCCATTAGTTGCCAGTCTACACTTTATCATTGAGGTTTCCCATCATTATAAAAATCAACCATCCTTTTGCTAATGTAATCATGAACAATTTTGATAGACACGTGAGTAAGTAATTATGAACAATTTTGATAGACATATGTGTACTCATGTGCTAATCGTTTGGTGGTCCAAAATCCTTGTTGATGTCTCATTAATGTCTGCTGATATCAATATGGACCAGATTTGCTGCCGGAATGCTTCTGCATGGGTAGTCAGTTTCACGATGCTAGAGGTGGTGAGCAGTGAGAGCGATGTGAGTTCGGGAAATACTGCGGGATGTAGATCAAGCCACATATAGTTATGCGACATGATGTTTGGCCGTGATTATCGTGCATGAGAACATAACCTGTCATACCCTCTCGATTCTAGTGTGCATTTCTGCACACTGCAAGCATACAAATAAACCTGCTCCCAGGGTTCGGCCATCGCTATGGCAGCTATAACCGCATATCGCAGTACAAACCACGTGCGGGAATGAGTCTTCGCGGGCGATGACAACATCAATAACGAAAGCCGCCATTTCGAGTGATTTCCAAAACATATGCAATAATAATACGGCAGCAATCCTTGAGAAACCACAGCTGTGCTTGTGGATGCTCGTCATCCGTGTCATAAGCAGGAAAGTGGGCGGGATGCCACAATTGTCCCGGTGAACTATGTTATGGCAAAGCATGATTACTCCGGTAACCACAGATATATCCCTACATATGCGTGGAGAGACAGCTGCCTACATCCTGGAGAAAATGGTGTGCCATATTTACCTCGGCACCATAATCGATTGTGTGCACACAATTGACATGAATTTCAAATAATATGACCTTATTCAAACTAGAAAGGTCGAACTCGCGAGATTGTAATCGGGGAGCCCCACACATCATGCAACGATGCCATGACCGAGTGAGCCACGGTGCAGAGCTATTGAGAACCACTGGATACAATATGTCAACAAACTCCACAAGTCCCATGTTATTGTATCCACCTTCTTCTGGAACCATCTGTTCTGCCTGTGATGTGCCGCTTTATCCGCGGCCATTACATCAATACCAATAAAGGGCTCAATGACAGCACCACACACACACACACACACACATACATAACCATATATGAGCAAACACAGTTTCGGAGCAGAAAACAGTTTAGCAAAGGCAACGACGCGTGACCCCTAGTTGGGCGAGGGATGACAACCGGGACGATCTGGAAGCAAAATTCAGCATTACCAGAAATACCGAGCCAGAATTGTAGTATTAGCCGTGCAAGGGTATTCAGATGTTTTTCATTTGCAATATTGTTTGCTGACATGATCTCATTGATTGCATAAGGAGCCTCTGACCAACGTCCGAATCCAACTCAGCCATTCCATCGTGGAGAAGGAATGGTCAACCCTCCACGGTGCTTTGCTGAGTCTTTGTGCACACCGTGTGCACACGGTGCTGCATTAATGTCCCAACGGTGGGGCGCAATACTCGCATACAACGAGTGACACATTGTTGATATATGTTAAATATACTAACTATGTTCATCGTGGAACTGTTCAGCATATTGGGATGCTGCACATATCAAGGCATACTTTATGTGGTAGATCGCATGATAAAATAAAATAAAGTATAATAAACATGTATATGCAGGGAGGAATATGATATATTGTGCTTTTATTCAGGGATTAAATGCTGGCTATTCTGTTGCCGATAGCGCTTCCATCTCCCATGCTCGGTTTTGCTTGATCGCGTGCATGATTGAAATACAGCATTTATCTTGAAATATAGCAATTACATAAGTCATTTTGATATGGGGATTTCACATTTTCACGGTACTCGGCATGATGTGATTATATGTATATATTGTTTTATGTCACCTTGCAATTTTATTCTCGTCTTGACACTTATGTGTTTTGGCATGTAGTTCGTGATGACCATCCCGTTTAGTAGTTTTCCGAGGCGTGTGGGTTCTGTGTTTAGGGCCATGGACATATATAGGTATGGACTATCGAAAACGGTCTTGGCAAAGAATTTATGGAAATTTTCATTTATGATAAACTGGTATATCAGCGAAAGTAATCTCAGTACACTGTGCACTTCAACTAGCAAATGGCCACGACGGCATCATGTCAGCGCCGTGGTCAATGCCACTCAAGTCGCTGTATCCCATAATAAACCACAGCATGACATACTAAAAAACACATCTCGAGAACTAGAAAATGTTGTTTTTGTACCATTAAGGTTTGCATCTGGTAAGACATGCCTTGAGATATCCGTGGTATACACGTGCACCAAATCAGGGACAATTTCCACAGCAAAATAGGGGCCTACAGCAACTAGTCAAACCATTGACATGTACGATAGCATGCTTGCTTTTGTGTATAACAGTTACTGCTTGTGAAGCAAAATACATGAACACATCGTTCGGCGTTATGTTGGGCAATCTTTCTCTTGGTTACAGAGTTATTGAATTGAGCCGTCATCACAAGCATACGGTTATTATGCAAAATAATGCAGAAGCAGTGTTAACTTGTGTGACCAACGGTTGCTGGAAATCTAAGACAGATTAAAGACTAGACTGATCGTCATTGTCAGTTCGTATTCCTAGTCGGCATCCTTGGCACTGAGGGACAAAGCCGTGCACGAAGTTGGGTACGTATGTGCACCATGGCTCGCAAGCCTGTTTCATCCACATACAGCAGATGGTGGTGGTAAGCCAGAGTGAATAGTATAATATAAGCTTGCATTGCGGCATTGTTTCAACAACTGCAATTACAGAATTATGGGTCTCCATACAGAACACAACCATCATGTATGTGTACTGTGTTCTACCACTAGTTATGAAAGGATAAAACCGCATCATGTGTCTTGGAGCTCCACTTTGTCATGTTAATGCTATCATGTTATGGCATGCCAGTTGCATCCGGGATATAACTTCTTGAAGGTGATACTGGCACTTTGAGGTATGCGCAGGTATGCTTAGTTATTACGATTGTGTGGCGCTGCAAACCGCATGACTTTCAAACTGTCTGCCGGCATCCCCATATTATAAACGACAGAATTCGTTTTTGCTGACATACCTAGTCACAGTCAATTGTATAGCAAAGCGAGGCTGCATCAAAGCGATTTCTTCGACATTCATTTTGTTGGCACGAGTGTGTCTACCAAGTGGCTCTAGACATACACTAGAAGCTTGCTGAAGGAATATGCGTACAGTATGCCCCAATAACGAACATGTACGGTGATTTCACAAAGACTTTTGTAGACAATCAATCGTACTTAAGCGCGAAGCGCACACTGCACAGCTCTCAAGAGCTACAAGCGTATTTCAGGAACACTGCTCTATTGATTCGCAACCGCCAGTGTAATTATACCCATTAGATAATTCGTGACTGCCGAGTACACACGCTACAAGGAAGATGTGCGGCGAGAACATTTATGAAGAAAGAACCAATTGGGCGATGCATGGCAAAAGTTTGGGAATACCAGATCAGTTGTGGTACATCCTTGGCATGCTACAATAGTCGGCCAGACTTGAGAAGGCGAATTATAGCACCAGTCCGCGCACTGCCAATGGTGCCGCATCGCATTAACCATCATCACTCGCCCCCGGCACCGCATATAGCCCCATATCAGTTTGTTGCGTTGACTTTAATCCCGCCACGAGTTTCACGAGAGCGGTTCAATTCCCACTCACACATCGTTCGGGCATATGCACATGTGTACATCACGGTGTACTCATCGAAGCGCTCGTCATGGCAAATTCACATCGGTGTATGCAAGCGTTCTTATGCCACTTTTGCCAATCAATTATATTCATCGCATAACATTTTGCCAAATTATGCACCAAGCACAATAAGGCACTCCACAGGAATTGCTAGTAAAGAACCTTATTATAGTTTGGCCTGCAAGAATATACTAAGCACTGGGGATGAATGCATGCTACAATACATTTACAGTGTTGGCTCCGCAGCGGTTGGTGAAAGTGATTGTTATTGACCATCCGTGTTTGGGTTACTGTGTGCTGCGCAATGCGCATGCTGTGCTTAGCATGGTAGCTGTAGCTACAGCAATCCGTCTATCATCGCTGATGCAATGTGGATCTCGTCGCACAAAATCCGTCTATCATCGCTGATGCAATGTGGATCTCATCGCACAAAATCGTGCATCCCGGGTTGTATGTATTAGCATATTGGATGTTACTAGTGTATATTCATGAAATATGAGACTAGTGAAAGCATTTGTGTGCTGGATCCAGCCCATTCAAGGTGAGCTTAATTTCATTCTCTCCAGGAAACAATCGCCTCCATGATAAATCCGATAAACAAATCGCATAATCGTTTCTTATATCGACTGTCCTCGGTCAGGGCAAAGTCCGCGTCTGCTCGTTCATAATGCTCTCTCGACCGCTGGCATACGTGTTGCATCCGCCTCCAGACAGTCACCTTGACCAAGAATGGCTGTCCAAAATGAAAAGGAATGCTACGAACATTATGCTGCCTATTGGATCCATCAAAACCCAAGAATTGCATGCGTAAATTGCCGCATTACATATGCTCTATACTTCTAGATCGACATAAGACGGATGCGGATGACACGTATGCATCATCGCACCCACCCACCCACTCACTGCTCACTCGTGACATAGATGCCGCATCGATGTCGTGTATTGAAAACACCTCCCATCTATACTTGCTACAATTCATTACCGGATAATGGGTCGCACCGTGGTCGTTGTTGCATTGATTTCTTCAGTATCATCATCAGCTGCTACGGCAGCCGTGCTGGGGTTCTGCAGCATTGTCGCCATTGCCGGCGGTGCAGCACCCTCCATGTCCGCCATGAGCTCCATCAGCACTTCAACTTGATCAGGATTCAGATTCACATTCAATCCAGAAGGTGATCTTACAGTGTATATTATGGAAGACGTACTATCAGCGTCGGCGCCAACATCACCAATTCCCTGTTGCAATAATTCCTGCATAATCTCTGCTTGCTCATCGCTGACAACCAATGGCGACAAATCTGGGGAATATTTGGGGACCGAGGTGACTCCACTAGCGGCGGCTACTGATTGTGTAGCATCTATCGCGCTTTCCGATTCCTCAGTCATAGCGCTTTCAGTCGTCATTGCATGGGCCGCAGCAGGGTGTTCCTTGTCCGTGACGTTCAAATCTTCCAGAGTTTTGGGCAGCGACAAAGGTGTAAGATCGCTCGGCGCCACCACTTGGGCAACACACGTTTGTGGTATTGAATGAGCGAACAATACGATGCATAACAGAGTCGTGATAGATGCCATGTCAGTCCGTCGCACTGTCAAGTGTCAATATGTCAGACCTGTTGAAGCGGAGAGCGCCGCGTCCGTCCTAAAATGCGATTTGCGTGTATATGCAGCACTAGACCTTTTCGATAAAGCCGATGAGCAGTAAAAGGCAAATGCCACCAATATCACACGTGCAACCTGCACAAAGTTCAGAATCGAAATGAAAAAAGCGAGACTAGTGCTGGATGGATATATCTTGCGCGTATTAATATTGCGCCTATTATGTTTCCGTAATGATACGCTGGGTGTTGGCATCAGGCTGCCGCTGTCGTCGTCGCATTTCCCCATGATTGTTGTACGATTTGCCGTCACATACCGCACCGTAAGCTGTATGTGTACGATTCATGCGTCGTATAATGACAATGAAATAAATCCATTCAGCACTGCGCGTTGATTAGAAATATCAAAACTCCTGCTGGGAATGTACCAATAATGACAGTTTCGGCCTCCTGACGGCTTCGGACTATCTTAGCGCACACCCACGAACACAATGGTATACGGGAATTACCCTGCTCGCCTGCTGACATCTTCGTCCCATGGAAAATGCAGTTATACCATTTCGTAAAAATCGAGGCGGCGCCCTGTTGTATCGTCACAATTCAAATCGATGAGAATGCTTTATCGGCCAAAGGTCAGAGACATATCAGTCACTTCACTGCAGGGGCGCATGCGCAATGTCCCCCAGCACTGATGACAGTGCCAAAACGGAAACACGTCCTACGGGTGCTCCACGGAAAATAAGGATCCCCGAAAATAAGAATTTTATAGGATGTTCGGGCCGTCGGATGGTCCTTAACACTGGCTTAATTACCGAATTTCGAATATATGAACCGTCCATTTGCCCGATTTAATTACTCCGTCCAGCACCTTATATTCGGTGGAGCACCCGTATGTGAATTGAGAAATGACAGCCTTATAGATAATTTGAGAATTATGATCACGAACGCTGCTCGCATGCATGCGCTCCCAGCCGACGCACCGAAGGTGTAAACATTATTATACCAGCGAAGCCCATTAAACCATACCTCTGCTCCTCATGATTTGGAACCATTCGCCATGTTTCGTCTCCGTTCGATGTACGTGTTATGAATTTAGATATGAGTCATTTTGGTGACCATCTCCGTTCGTTTTTTTGGTTTATTTGCTATGTATGAGAAAAGCGAACAGAGATGAAAAAGCAAAGCTCAAATCCCAACGGGCGATACAGTCGATTTTTCGATCTCACGATCGCCAGACGCTAACGATGACAATGCCACTGCGTTCGCGTACATTTGCCGCGACGCCACCCACGCGTTATGGCATGGCATGTTGGGAAGCAAAAAGCGAAGCACTGTCGCGCATATATGATCCTGCGGTCAGATGGCCTAGTGGAGATCTCTTTTTGGGATCGACAGCGCCTAGTATTATTAGAGAGGGAAGGAGGCGAGCTGTCCGCCTATCTGAGCCGCTTACTAAATGAAATGTAAGATCGTAGCCGCTTACATTAAAACAATTTCGAGCCCTGGGGATCCAACGTTTCATTGGTCGTTTACTGGAGAACAACCTATCGCACACGCCACAGGCGATGCTCTTTGTCGGGGAGAACAACCAATCGCGAATGCAGGCTCATACCTGAAATAGTTTGTACATCTCTTTTCTTGGATGCAGATCGCCAGTTCTTGGATCGCCGGCGCCATCGCCACTCTTGAACTGTTATATTTCCCCCAATAGCCTGAATATTTCAATAATTCATTCACACAGAATTCGAACGAATCTTTTTAGGGTTTCCCTTTTTAATTACGTCATATCTCGTCATCCCATTTATACATGTGACTTGTATACGAATTATACGTATTCCAATAAATTCTCTTGACTACCAAGATCTGCGTTTGGTAAAATGCATGACAAATAAATACCCCGTGTATGCGATTGCAACCTGCTCTTTTGCCGACGAACCGCTAGACGTTTCCGCTCCGTTCCGGAATACTGCCATGTACGTTGTGGGCTCGCTGTTGGCTTCTTCCCGAGGGGGCCGCCATTTCAGGGGCCATGTCAGGGACCGCCCCCCGACTCGTGACACGAGTGAGCGGGCTTCGCTGTTATAATAATATTCTTACACCTTCGGTGCGTCGGCTGGGAGCGCATGCATGCGAGCAGCGTTCATGATAACATGATGACATGATGACATAATGCCATAATGACATACAGTCATAATTCACAAATCGAAAATGCTCGACTGCGCTGTCCCTGTCGTCCCCGACCAGAGTATACTAATCTCGCCCAACGGTGCTTGAAAGTCAGAAACGATTAAATGCGCCGTCCCTGTCGTCCCCGACCCGTCCAATCTCGCCCAACGGTGCTCGACTTCCGTGTGATTTTGGGAACGGTATATTTACCGTGGTACCATCGACTGGTCAATCGCGTTTCGGAAACGAATCGCATCCAAAACCGAATCGGACGGGTGACGCGAATTTACAGCGCCGTCACGATTCGCGCGTGACGACTTCCACGCGACTGCATGTTGAGACATCTCGACGTCCCATAAAAAACGAATCGGACGGGCGACGCGGCACGATGGCGCGCGGGGGATCGCGATGCGCGCTTTGATTTAATTTTTAATTGTAATTGTAATTGTAATTGTAATTGTATTTGTAATTGTAGTTGACAATTGACAATTGTAATTGTAATTGTGTGATGAACAGGGCCACCAACTCAAGGAGTTGGGGAATTATAGGATGGGGTAATTAGTGTGTTTTTTTTCTTCTTTTCCATTTTCGGACGAGAGGAATAGATGCACCTTCGGTGCGATTATGACATATGACCGTCATCGTTATGGCTTCACGCTGACGTTCATGTGTCATCATCAGAATCCTCGCGTCTATAAGGCCGGCTATGGCTGGGCGAAAAAATATAGACTGTATGACCGTCTGTCCAGAGTGAGCGCGATACCGTATGACCGTCTGCTCGTCTGCGTCTCGCCACATCGGCATGCGACATCATCACGCGACCGATTTCGAGATGTCATCGTTTACAGTGCGACCATCATCAGCGGGGGGACACCGGGAATGCGTGGATCAGCCCCTCGGTATGCGGTAGAGGTCTACCGACAAGGTTGTCCGACCAACACACAGCGGCGCGATCTTTGCTCAGCCATCATCGGTCAGACCGGTGAATGCCAACCGCAGGCGCAAATGCACAATTCTACACATCATAAATTTTTTAATAAAATTTGCCATTTTTGCACTCATCTGGGGAGAGATCTTCTTTCTGCTATCGCAAGGATCTTCGGCCAGCATCGTCGATGATGACTTTCGGCCAATAATCATCGGAGAGGGCCCGCCTCGTTCGGCAATGACCCACAAATTTAGATACGCGCGCTCCACCGAAAATACGGACTTTGCATGGACTTCTAATAAAAGCACCGAATGGATGGCAAAGTCCATGTTGGTGATGTGTAGTTCATGGATAAAATGGACTAATTTACCAATCATTGGTGTGGATTATGAATAAATATGCTTCAATGAGATCGCGCCATTCCAAGGATAATTCGTTGCAAGTTATAGTCTGCTAACGAAGTGAGAGCTTTCAATTTTCTAGACCTTCTCTAACCACCCCAGAACAGCGACGACAGGCTTACCACCACATCGTACCTCTCTTATAAAGCTGCTTGGACCTCGGAAAAGAGGCACGCCACTTCCGGATGCTCTTTATAATCAAGCTCGCTCGCAGGCCATGGGCCTCTTGCGTTGGCCGCTGTGTTGTTACCATGCTTTTTATATACACCTCCCTAACGTCTGCAAATAGATTCGGTATACCGTGCTATCCATCGCTTACGTCAAGATCACATACTGAGGAATGTATACCACTTGCTTGCTGCTTAAGTGAAATGAGTATATCGTGCGCGTTGTGATGAAACTAAAGATATGCATTACTTGCACATTTCCCAGCATCAACGCATGCATGGGATTTCAAAGGTCATTTGCCATCGATGATTGGGCAATCAAGACTGAATGTATTTTCCCCATTTTAGCGATACTTATATATACTTATATATACTTATATATTTACTTGAAAATCCATCCCAACCCCATATTAATTGCGGATGTCAGATACGTAATCTTTATCATCTTCGTCGCAATCTTCCAGATTTGCTCGGCCTTGGTACAAGCCCTGCTGCGACTGCCGACTTGCGTGGGGCTGCACCTGATAGCTGGTGCCCTGTCAACTTGTATGTCGATGCGGCCTGCTTAAATGCTAGATTGCTGATACACCTCCCCACATCCCGACTCTTTAGTTCATATTCTTCAACTTCTACCATCATAAGATGACACATGCCCATCACGCACATTTGATGCAGCATCAAGGTATGTAGATGGAATGCTCAAGCAGTACAATGTCGCTGTCGAGAGTATCAAAGGACCTATGTAAACTGCCTAGGGGTTACCTGGAGGCTGGGACTGAGTAGAAAGATGCTCCGCTGGCAAGACTTGAGGAAGACATCTCCATGTTCAATGCGCTCTGACTCGAGAATTCCCTGGAACATTCCCTCCTCCTCCAAAAGGACTCCTCAGCCCTTCAGGACATGCCGGAGCCATTATCGCTCTGCATATAAATATTTTGACCGCTTCTCCAAACATGTGCAAGATGACCAGCATGAGGGTGGGAAGGTTGGACCTGCTCGACGCGGGTCTGATTCTCCAGCCCTCGATGGTCTTCCCAGATTGGTGTTGGGCAGCACTGCGGTAGGAGCCCTTATGGCTGCTGGTGCTCCCGAAGTCCGATGCCTCATCCTGCAGTCTCCATCGACCGAAAATTGTTGCGTCACTTGGTTTCTGCTTTAGCACCTGTTCGGGTCCGCTGGGCGTCGGCACTAAAGGCCCCGTCGTGACCCTGCAGCCCACACCCCACCAGAACCCTTTCACCTACCATCACGAGCCAAACGCCATGCTCCTCCGTCATAAAGCTCACATACTCTGATCCAGGAACTACTAGCATCACTTGCAGCGCCTCCTTCACTCGCAAGTGTTGAACTCCACTCCAATTGAATGTATCACCGCCACGGCCCATGTTTCACGTTCCGGCTCACAGAAGAACTTCTTGTGTGTTCTCACCACTATCTTCAATGGCTATGACTGGCTCCTAAGTGAGAAAATGAAGAAACCATCCACACACAGAGGCCAATTGCGGTTCCCAGTATGGACGATTGGGAAGGCATCGAGGATGCCTTGATGACGTGCACATCCCTCCCTCGCAAGGCTGGGGCAGGCTTGGGGGGAAGTGACGGATGGCGATATGCAATCCCCCTCTTCAGGCTTGCAAATCCAAACCCTTGTGGTTGAGGTGGAAATCCAGCCGAAGGCCTCGAGGGGCCCGTGCATACGCTCGCAGGTGAGTTACCATACCATTGTTAGGCATATGCATGCAAGTGACTATAAACTTTCTCACCATAGCGAGCGTGCATGTCATAGTTGCACGCCAGGCTGGGCCCCACACCTGTCTAGCCTAGCCCCGACACCCCCCCAGCACACTTGCGCTGCCAGCGCATCCGGCCTGGGCCGCTGCGCTGCAGACACTATAGGAGGGTCACCCAGGAGGTGACCAAGAAGGGCTGCGGGACCTGGCAGCCATTGTCGCGCCAATGGACGTGCTGGAGTGATATCCTCGCAGCTGGGAGTTGACGGGGGAGACGAACTTCTGTGCTGAGAGCTCCTCTAAGGCCGGCTGCGGGATCTCCTGCAGCCAGATCCCATCGGGAAGCTCACATGCGGGCATCGACCAGCTCCAAAGAGCCCCAAGAAAGGAGCTCTGCAAGCCAGTGCTGAGCATGGCCGATGATCCGACTTGATAGGGCCTAAAGGCGGAGCCCTACCGCTAAACCTTACGTTTTAGCTGACATGGGGGACCGCAAAGACCGCCCTAGAGCTGGCGGGGAGGTCCCCGTTGATCAATGCGGCCGGCTGTGCAACGAGGGGATGGAAGAGGTGTAGGGGAGGGAGGGGGGCGAAGAGGAGGGCGCAGCAGCACTGACCTTAAACTCTTTTATGTGATTCGCCATCTGATGTAGGTGCCCCCATCGGAATTTCTGTTCGGAGGGTGTCACGGCTAGGGCTGCTTGCGCGGGTAACGCGGAGGCAGCTTGAGATTGGTAACTTTTGGTGGACGACGAGGACATGCTAGTGAAGCTGCTCTGTCTGCCCGGGGCCGCGGAGTCCGGTCTGAAGGGCGATGCGCCTGGATTGTAGGAGTTCCGGAGGCTGCCCGAGAGGGTCGACGTGGAAGGCTCGGCGGAAAACACGCCCGAGAACTCCCCTGTGCTCAACTCATGCTGAAGTGAAGGGGCCCGTGCCGTGGATGGCCGGAGTGAGGTGGTTGATTTTGTGGGTGCGCCGATGGGCGGAGGCGGGGATGAAGGCGAGGCAGCAGAGGCATTGACCCGCTCGTTCACGCGATGGAATTTCTCCAGGCGCTCTTCTGCTGTGGGGCACTCGAAGTAGTACGCTCCGAACCCTCTCTGGGTCTTCTGCGCAGTCATCTCCCCCCCCCTCCATGCCCCCCCGCGCGGCCCGTTGAGCAGGAACCACACCCCATCCGGGCCCCATGTCGAATCCACTATTTCCACCATGACGGTCACCGTTTGGTCACCTATACTGAACCCAGAGCTTATGACGGCTACGCGCCCGCCTGTGGGGGGAAGAGTGAGCGAGGTCGTGGGTGGTGGAGGGAGGTGCATGCTGGGTGATGGAGGCAACCTGAGGGGGGGAAGGATGAAGCGAGGAGAGAGGTGGGTGCTAGGAGGATCAGGCGGAGGAAAGGAAATAAACCAGATTTCTTGTTCACCGAACAACAAGGGGCACGTGTCAAAGCCTGAGGCATCTCACAGTGACACATTTGGAGAGGAGCTATACACCTCTCGCGACCAGGCCGAAACGCCCCCTCCAAATAGGGGGGCAAAAAGCGCTGGAGCTCGTCATCCCTCAGATGACGGGATCGAGTCATCATCGCGCGCCCGTCCCCTCAAGCTCCGGTAAATCTGTGTCCGCGGGCGTGCATGCCAGGGCTCGCCGACCCGTGCGTTTCCGCGGCCCTAAACTTAGCCCGACACCAGAGCCCTCCCAGAGATTGGCCCGCTGCTGGCGGAACCCTCTTGCGCCCAGCGACACGAAGCGAACTTGGCACGTCCTAGAAGGGCGCGGGGGCTCTCAAGCCAGCCCCCTGCGAGAGGCGCTATCCGTGCACCTCCCAGCACTGACAGTGCTCCGGAGATTCCCGAGCACTCGATTCAGTCTGAGGGGAGGTGGGCGTATGAATTTGATTCGCTAAGTGAGGGGCCTCTTCCCTCCCTCCTGGCTGAGGGGATGCACCACGATACCAACAGTGCAAGGTAACTGCGCTGGACAAGAATAGGCATCAGCTTTGCGTTTTCAAACAAGAAAGTGCTCCATCTATGGAAAGGAGGAGGGGGGAAGAGGAGGAGGAGGAGAAGAGGAGAGAAGAGGGGGAGGGGAAGAAGAGGGGAGGAAGAGAGGAGGGAGGAGGGGTTAAGAGGAGGAGGGGAAGAGGAGGAGGAGGGGGAAGAAGAGGCGGAGAGGGAGAAGAGGGGAGGAGGAGGGGGAAGAAGAGGGGGAGGAGGGGAGGAGGAGGAGGGAGGGAGGAGGGAAGAGGAGGAGGAGGGGAGAGGAGGAGGGGGACGAGGAGAGGCACAGAATCGAGCTCATGAGCATGGAGGTGCCCACCTTGGGGGGCGATTCCTTGGCCGGTGACGGCGTGGCGATCTCACGCGGCGAGGGCTCTTGCTGAATATCCATCACCGCGCGAGCCTGAGCAGCCACCCGACAAAGCAGTGGGTGGGGTGAGCAGCTGAGCTTTTTGGGGGGCTGCGCTTGTTCCAAGGGCAAAATAATTCTGCTGTGGAATTCACGTGTCGCGTATACTGCCCCTTTATTTTGGTCCCGTTCGCCAGCTGGCGTTAGAGGGTCAGACTGTGGAAACCAACACAATCGAACCGTGAATCGGTGCCTCACAACAACCGACGGCGGCCCAGGCGCCACGCTCCCCAGCTGGGCGGCTGGCCAGGGGTCTCACCCACATTCGCCGCATCACCGGTGCTGCCAGATCCTTTCGTGGGTAGAGCGGCAAGGCTTAAAATCAGACGGCCGGGAGGCAGTTTCAGGTGCGCACCGCCTGTGGTGTAGGGATGTCAATGAAGTCGTCGTTGAAGATAATCGCCTTGGGTGCTGGCGGCTCCACGGGCTCGTGTGATGGCTCCGCCCGTGGTGTGCGCTGGCTGGCCACGCTGCCGCGAGCGCTGGCCAGCACCTCCGTGCCCGGCTGCACAGGTGCCTGCTTCCAGCCATGCATCGAGGTCAAGGCTACTGGCGCTGCCACCAATGCCGGCCATGCTGACCATGATTGGTGGTGAGATTGGTTTATCCCACTCACATGTGCTGGCATTCCTACCGGAGGAAGACAAGGACCTCCCAGAGGCGCGAGGCACAGGGAATGATCGCAGAGAGAGAGAGAGTACAAGGGGGGGTGAGGTACATTGGGAGCCAGAAGGCGGGGTGCACAGGGTGGTAGGCTGCGAGCACAAGCTCCCCTCTGTCCGCAATGGCCCTGGCGTGGAGGTTGTGCACCCTAAAGCAGAGGGAGGATGCCAGCGAAGCGCGGCAAGGCGATGATGGGAGAGCTTACAGCGGCATCCGAGATGGGAGGTGGAGAAGGAGGAATCGCAAAATCGGATGCACGCTGGTCACAGCAGAGCCCTCCCCCCCTCTTCGCCCCCAGCATGTTATCTCCTTCCCCAGCTTTTGCCCTGCTCGAACATGCGGCCCGCACTGGGATGCAATCCCATCCACAGACCAAACAGGGCGGAGCTATAGCCCCACCGCCATCCAGGTGGAGGTGAGACGCAGGAACAACACAGGGCCGTCAAAAGGTACCAATTCCCACCACCCGATTGGTGCTTCAAATTGCAATCCCCTTCAGTTTCTCAAACAGACCTTGTCGGCGTAAGCCAGGTCTTGGTGTCAGGGTGAATCGGAATGTGAATGGATTTCGCGGATCGACGATGTGGCAAGTCGCGAAACGCAAAAAATCAAACCCAGGATTCAGTGCAGCACCACCATCCAATCAAGAATCGTGACATCACCTTCGTCTAGTCAAAATCTAAATTAGGAGAGACGTTTACATCCATTGCTCTGATGTTGCACACCACCCTGCAGTTCCATCAGGGTGAGCACAGGCTGCCTCCCTTGTGTCGTGCGTTGGCAGCATCCGGAACCCGGCGAGCCCGCGGGGCGCTCACCCTGCTCTTCTTCTTCTTCTCGGATCCCGGGGCCCCATACGCGAGGTTGTTGGGATTGCGGACGATGTTCGGCATGTCCACCTCGTTGGGAAGCTGACTGTAAAACACCTCCATACCCCGATATCCCCGTCTGAGCCCCCCCTTTATCTGAGCCTCCCGCCTTCCCATCAACTTGCGTTGTGGGTGCTGCACGCAAATTCGCTCGCCTCCACAGCCTTCACGGCCATAGCTTGTGCGCCGCCTGCTCCACAGGGCAGCGCCGGCGAGAGGGGGCAGGATGGAGAATTCGTGCGCCGCAGGCTCGAGGCATGCTTTTGAAGAGGCCGCAGGCTCGCAGGCATGCTTTTGAAGAGGCCGCAGGCTGAGGCATGCTTTGAAGAGGTCAGCAGGCTGGAGGCATGCTTTGAAGAGGCCGGCGAGGCCTCGAGGCATGCTTTGAAGAGGCCGCAGGCTGGAGGCATGCTTTTGAAGAGGCCGCAGGCTCGAGGCGTGATTTTGAAGAGGCCGCAGGCTCGAGGCATGCTTTTGAAGAGG
>LGRX02002765.1:0-39216 GCA_001247695.2 Cymbomonas tetramitiformis | reverse complement strand
GAATCAAACGAGCTGACCCCGCATCCACCGTTCGCTTCACAAGCAGCTTCCAACCAACGGCAGAGCGCCGATGCTCACTTCAAGGAATCTCATTCGCTTCTGCTTCCTCCGAGATCGGTGGGCCTGATGGTCCGTTGACTGCCACACACACTGCGTCTGTTGACTGCCACACACACTTTCACGTCCGTTGACTGCCGCACACACTCGCGTCCGTTGACTGCCGCACACACAGCGTCCGTTGACTGCCACACACACCTGCGTCCGTTGACTGCCACACACACTGCGTCCGTTGACTTCGCACACACACTGGCGTCCGTTGACTGCCCCACACACAAATCCGTTGGCTGCCGCACACACTGCGTCCGTTGACTGCCGTACACACTGCGTCAGTGACTGCCGTACACACTGCGTCCGTTGACTGCCACACACACTGCGTCCGTTGACTGCCGCACACACTGCGTCCGTTGACTGCCGTACACTGCGTCCGTTGACTGCCCGTACACGCGCGTCCGTTGACTGCCACACACACTGCGTCCGTTGACTGCCACACACACTGCGTCCGTTGACTGCCGCACACACTCGCGTCCATTGACTGCCACACACACTGCGTCCGTTGACTGCCAGCGCACATCCGTTGACGCTACCGCACACACTGCGTCCGTTGACTGCCGCACACACTGCGTCCGTTGACTGCCGCACACTGCGTCCGTTGACTGCCGTACACACTGCGTCCGTTGACTGCCACACACTCGCGTCCGTTGACTGCCGCACACACTGCGTCCGTTGACTGCCATTACACACTCGTCCGTTGACTGCCGTACACACTGCGTCCGTTGACTGCCACACACACTGCGTCCGTTGACTGCCGCACACACTGCGTCCGTTGACTGCCGCGTGCACCGCCTGCCCCCGCTCCGCGCATCGCTCCGCCAGGGACACCGCCAGCGACGGGCCCGTACCCGGAACTTCTGACCCCATTTGCCGAGACCGGCCGACACAATGGACCCCTTTTTGCCTTTGTTCTTCTTCTTGCTCTCCTTCTTCAGCTTGTTGAAGTCAATCACCACCGGATCCGCTGCCAACCCCCGCGCCACTTCTCTCCTGTCACGCCCTGCCGTGCCGTGCTGTGCCGTGCCGTGCTGTGACGTGTTGTGACGTGCAGTTCGCCCGCTTCCCGCGCCGCCAAGCCATGTGCCAGGCCGTGCCGGCCGCAGAGCAGCACTTGCGCACCGGAGAGCAACCCTTCCCGTCCGTAATGAGAAGGGGGTACGAGAGCAGGGGAGAGAGATTTTAATTTCCCCAGAGCAAATTTGACTCGTTTCAGGAGCATGGGGGACTTTCTTGGATTTCGGAGCAAATTTGACTCGTTTCAGGAGCATGGGGGACTTTCTTGGATTTCGGAGCCAATTTGACTCGTTTCAGGAGCATGGGGACTTTCTTGGATTTCGAAGCAAATTTGACTCGTTTCAGGAGCATGGGGGACTTTCTTGGATTTCGGAGCAAATTTGACTCGTTTCAGGAGCATGGGGACTTTCTTGGATTTGAGCAAATTTGACTCGTTTCAGGAGCATGGGGGACTTTCTTGGATTTGAGAGCAAATTTGACTCGTTTCAGGAGCATGGGGGACTTTCTTGGATTGAACAAATTTGACTCGTTTCAGGAGCATGGGGGACTTTCTTGGATTTCGGAGCAAATTTGACTCGTTTCAGAAACAAGTAACTTTAGATGTATTTAGCGTGGGATTAACCCCGCTGCACGATATCGAGGTTTGCGGAGTGTGGGAGGGGGGTTGATTGACCTCCCGCTGCACGAAAACAGACTCGGGGGAGAGGGGGAGGGGGGCGGGTGTTGCTACATCGAAATCGTTGGTCAGCTGTCGTCCCCGATCAGAGTACGAGTCTCGCCCAACGGTGCTCCGTGTACATGCAATTATTAGTGGGTGTGTCTTTACCGTGGTATGATATCAAAGTCAGTCACCATGCCCCAAAATATGATCATAAGTCAGTCACCGTGCCCCAAAATATGATCACAAGTCAGTCACCATGCCCCAAAATATGATCATAAGTCAGTCACCATGCCCCAAAATATGATCACAAGTCAGTCACCATGCCCCAAAATATGATCATAAGTCAGTCACCATGCCCCAAAGAGTCGCAGCTGTCTTCCACCAGGAAGGGGAGCTCACGCCCAATTCGTCCTTGCCCACGCACCGGCCGGGTTTCCCACCTGGACGCCTGAGGGAGGAAGCCCCACAGGCAAGAGCGGGAGAGAAGAGGGTAGGAAAGGGGGGGAGAGAAGGGAGGGAGTGGCACCTGGGAGCTCCTGGCACGTGTAGACGTTCAGGACGGAGCGCGCCTTCTTCGCCTCGGGGGTGTACTGCGAGGGGTGCATGTTCGGGCGGTAGAAGCTGTGCGTCTTGCTCCTGAGCGCATCCCCACCGGCGTCCGCGCCACATCCTGTTAGCGCCACGTCATCTGCCAGCCATGCCAGCCATGCACGGCTGTACCAACGTTGGGGTCTCTTCTGGGGGGGCAGAAGTGTGAGGATGGTGTGTCAAGGGTGTGGAGGTGTGATGGGGGTGTGTGATGGGCGCGGAGGTTAGAGGAAGGTGTTTGATGGCGTGATGGGCGTGTTTGAGGGCGTGATGGGGGGGTGTAATACAGGGGCATGAAGGGGTGGGGTTGATCGGCACAGAGGTGTGACACAGAGTGCGTGAAGGGGGTGGGGTGATCGGCGCAGAGGTGTAATACAGGGGCCGTGATGGGCACAGAGGTGCACTGGAGCCCTAGGCTGTAGAACCCGGTGTAGCGCCCGGGGCTGCAGCCATGCACGGCGAGCTATGCATGGCCTAGATGTCAAGAGCATCGAGCTGGAGTCAGCCCGCCTCGAGGTAGAGCAGCCTTGAGCCACCAGCGCCTCGAGTGACAAAGAAGCGCGCTTCGCGGGAGACACAGCTCGTCCCTCTCCCACAGCGACGGGGACTCCCATCACTTTGCACAAGGCATCGGCGTCCTCTCATGCAGGAGACAGGTGTCGATGCGACAGGACGCACTGGCTCTGCTCCTTGGCCGCCTCCTTTTTAGCCGCCTCCTCCGCCTCCTTCTGTGCCTTGGTCACTGACTGAGGCACGCGGTCAAGCTGCAGGCTCGGGTCCTTCAGGTCCACGGTGTCTCCCGCCATGTGGTGGTACAGCGCTGCCAGCTGGCCTGCAGGTGGAATCAAGGGGGACGGGATGAAGCCCCGATGAGGGGTGGGCATGGGAATTTGTCCGATAGGAAGTAGCATGCACGGCAGCAAAGAAGCTGCAGCATGAAGTGCGCAACAGAGCCATAGGCGTGGCAGATGTGTGCCGGGTGTGAGCGCCACGTCAGCGCTAGAGGGAGGCCAGCCGGCAGATGCCACGGCGGTCATACGAGCGCGATGGCAGTCATACAGGTGCAATGAATTACAGCGATTTTAGTCCAAACTCCAGATGGATTATACATAGCATGGTGTACTTGAAGGACGTACCAGTACAGTCACCGTATGTGCGGTGAGGTGCAGGCGCCGCCTTTAGGTTCGGGTTTGCAGAGGGCGCCGAAATTCCCCAGCACTAAAGCCGTGACTTAAATTTGGAATATTGAGATGGTGCCTGGGTTTATATAGTGCCACCGTAAACTAGCCAGTGGGGATCGCGGGCGTCAGGAGCTGCATGGAGATCGCGGGAGGGCGCTTGGATCGCGGGCGTCAGGAGCGCGGACCTTTCTGCTGATTGGCGCTCAGCTCCATCATGCGGGCCCGGTTCGCCTGATTCGCCTCGATCTCCTCCGTTGAGTTGGCCAATAAGGCCTCCCGCCTTCGTGCCATCGCAGCCTCCACAGAGTACTTCTCCTCCTCCTCCTCCCCCTCCTCCCCATCATTCTCACCCTTGGTGGGAGATCCCAGGACGTTTCTATGTGGCTCAGGAGTGGCTCCCAGCTGGCACTTCCCCCTCCCCCCCACCTCGCCTCTCCCCGTTCAGTGTGGCCACCCCCCCCACATGCTTCGGAGCGTGGGAAACGGGCGTGAGCAATTCAGACAATTCAGGCAGTTTGCCCGTGACGGGCCTCGAGCTCCCCAGGCTCTCTCTCTCTCTTCTCTCTCTCTCTCGTAAGATGCGCCCGGCGCTCCATCGGCGGCGCTCCAGTCAAGCCGCCACTCACAGCCGTGCGGGGTGGAGTGTGGGGGCCGGTCCAGTAGAGCCTGCGCCGCCAATCACAGCCGGGCGGGGTGGAGTGTGCGGGCCGGTCGGATACTGTAATACTGAAACGAGAACCATGCGAGCTAATCCCTTGCAGCTGCTGGCATAGGCCAGACCGCGCCCCATCTGCCTCACGATTGGCACGGGCGACCGAGTGCATGCGACGGCCCCTCCTCGGACACGTGGCAAGCGCCGCGCGGCGATGCAGCCACTCTCGGATGATCTGCGCCGTGGCTTCCTCTGCTTGGCCGGGAGTGGCGCCCACATGCGGTCCTGCCAGCGGGCCCCGTGGGGAGGCGCCCCGTGTACGCAGACAGCGCCGCACCCACAGCTTGATGTGCCCCTCATGCACAGACTGCGATCCCCCCCACTGGCTGCTTTTCCAATCCCCCACCGCTCCCTCCAGGTCGCCGGCAAGGCAAGGGGCGCCACCTTTGGGGCCTGCTGGACGGGCTTCATCGGGGTGTCCGCATCGACGTACTGCGCCCCTTGCAGGCGGAGGGCGCTGCACCACAGCAGGTACAGGATGCCGTGCGCGTCGGACTTGAAGTGCAGCTTCATATATACGATCTTGTAGTGCTGCGGGTCCCACCAAGCGCCCCCACCTCCCCTCGCCCTCCCCGGCTTGCGGCACTGACACGCCGGCGCCAGCCACGTTTTTGCGCTGGGAGGGAGCCACCCGTAGAATCTCCGCGCGCTGCGGAAGCTCTGCCTGCAGCGTGCGGAGCGCGGAGTGGGGAGGAGGCGCGGCGCTGCTGCGGGGCCAGGACAGCGCACCTGTGGCGACACCTCGCGGACGTGATTGACACGTGGCAGCGTACCTGTGGCGACACCTCGCGGACGTGATTGACACGTGGCAGCGCACCTGTGGCGACACCTCGCGGACGTGGCTGACGATGCACTCGCACATCGCCTTCGCACGATCGGACAGCTTGCGGCTCGCCGCAGTCTTCGGCAGCTCTGCACGCCCGCCACCCCCACGCCCCCTCCGGTGAGGCTCCGTGGTGCGACGTCCCAAGGCGCCCGTGCGAGCTCCCGAGGGTCCGCAGGGGGGCACACAGGTCGCACGAAAGCGATGCGCAGATCGGCCTCGACGGAGGCTCGAGCCAATACCGAAGCTCCAGGGAGGGGGCGTAGGCTCCGGGGTTCCGCCGAGCAAGAGTGAGGGTCCAGCTCCGGGTAGCTGGAGCGGGTTGTGGGGTAGGACACGCAGGTTGGAGGGCTCAGGTAAGCCGGGCGCTGGAGTGTGACTATCACGTTGACCGAGTCCCCGCAGTGGCGCTCAAGTGGAACGAGGTGCCAATGTGCCTTCTTTGACACCGATTGGCTTGCCAGCTGGGTGTAACACAATCATGGAATCGCGATGTCTGTGCAACTGTACGCTGATAGCCATTCCACGCCAGGCCACAGGGTGCGTGGAGGCATGCCAGGCCACAGGGTGCGTGGAGGCATGCCAGGTCACAGGGTGCGTGGAGGCACGCCAGGCCACAGGGTGCGTGGAGGCACGCCAGGTCACAGGGTGCGTGGAGGCATGCCAGGCCACAGGGTGCGTGGAGGCACGCCAGGCCACAGGGTGCGTGGAGGCATGCCAGGCCACAGGGTGCGTGGAGGCACGCCAGGCCACAGGGTGCGTGGAGGCATGCCAGGTATGATTAAATCAACGGTGAAACGTGGAAGGTAAGCGGAATTTCACGGGATGATCAGGGGAGGGTGTGCAAGCTCAGAGTATCGGGGTGGGGGTATGGACGTGGCGCGCTTTTCGTGAGACAAGTGCTCGAGGCGCCCGCGGCCTTCCAGGGGGCTGAGGAGGTGAGGATGCGGCAGGCCAGAGGAAGCTCCCGAGTGCTGCAGAGAGACAGCGAAGGACGTACCTACAGGCACTTCATCACCTATCTTCTTGTCGATCTGAAAACAACGAGACGCCAAGCGTGCACACCCGCACTCCCTCACATCCGTCCCCTCTCGTCACGGCAAACACAGAGCCGGGCCCCTTGCCAGCCAGGATCGCGCCCCAAGGCGGCTTCGCTCCTTTGTCCAGGCTCAAAATTGCTGTGATAGTATGGCGACCGCATGATGGAAACTGTGATAGCATGGCGACCGCACGATGGAAACTGTGATTGCATGGCGACCGCACGGTGGAAACTGTGCGTGGCCCTTTCGCACGGTTTGTGCCCTCGAAAGCGCTCGGCTGGCACACCGAAGCTTTGCCACGATCACCTGGCTCCCCACAGGCAGCGCGAGAGGCATGCAACATGCACCGAGCTCTGGCACCCTCTGACACGCGCCATACAACTTCGCCTACGGCCGGCCTCTATGCCTACGGGCAGCTGCCACGTGGCTGCGGAGAGCATCTGCGAGCCTAAGGGCGCGCGAGCAGGACGCACGACGATGGGTCCTTTGGTCTCTAGGAGGTAGAAGAAGTTGGGGTGCCAGGCAGCGTGCAGCATCGTGTAGCAGCTGTTGAAGTCGTGGATGTAGCGCTGGATGATGCCTGGAGGAAGCGCCTCCTGCAGCAACATCCGACGAAGGGACTGTGCGTCAAGCATCATCAACGCGCCCCCCGTGTCGTTGTCGTCTGGCCACACATGCACGGCCGCCACCTCCTCGCGCGAGCTGTTGGCCCACTTTGTGGACTTGTTCGGATTGGTCAGGAGGCAGTGCAGGAGCTCGTTGCGATCGTTAAGCCTGCCTCTCCGCCCCCCTCCACCCGCCTCTCATCACTGCGGTTTCCCCCCCGAGCCAGGGCCCGCAGTGGCCAACCGCCCGGCTCCTCCAGGTGTAGGCCAATGGGAGCGGCTGCACGGTGCCTGCAGAAGCGCAGCCGCAGGCGGCTGCCGATAGCTGCAGATAGGGTTTGCTCTCGGAGGGAAGCCACCGCCACCGAGGCAGGGAACAGCGCCAGTGGAGGGTGCCACGTGGGTGTGTGCAGCTGCAAATGCTCTCCGGGATAGCGTAGTCGAGGGAACATTTCGATGCGTGTCCGAGTGACGCCCAAGACTGGCGACGCGCCCAGCGCCCGTGACGGCGTTCCGGCGGCGAGGAATGACGACAGAACGAATCCATTTGCAGTCCAGCCCACTACTACAGTCACCCACACGGCTCCGACAGTCGCGGGGCTTGAGCAGATGCAGCAGCGGACTACCCAGCCGGCTGCGGCAAATCGGACAGCCGTCCCTCCTGCAGCAGGTGGGGGATGCTTCCGCACGCCTCTCCACGGAGGAGGCGAAGTCGGCGGCGGCAAGTGCAGGCGCCGCAATCCAGACAGCTCCGACTCGGAATTGGAGCAACTGAAACGCTCGCAGCATGAGCAGTACGCACGAGAGAAAAAGTCCTCTCCCCTGCGGATCCGTGTAGGTGAAGAGAGAAAAAGTCCTCTCCCCTGCGGATCCGTGCAGGTGAAGAGAGAAAAAGTCCTCTCCCCTGCGGATCCGTGCAGGTGAAGAGAGAAAAAGCCCTCTACCCTGTGGATCCGTGCAGGTGAAGAGAGAAAAAGTCCTCTCCCCTGCGGATCCGTGCAGGTGAAGAGAGAAAAAGTCCTCTCCCCTGCGGATCCGTGCAGGTGAAGAGAGAGAAAGTCCTCTCCCCTGCGGATCCGTGCAGGTGAAGAGAGAAAAAGTCCTCTCCCCTGCGGATCCGTGCAGGTGAAGAGAGAAAAAGTCCTCTCCCCTGCGGATCCGTGCAGGTGAAGAGAGAAAAAGTCCTCTCCCCTACGGATCCGTGCAGGTGAGGAGCTCTGAACGGTGCCCCAGCTTCACGACGTGTGCGGTGACAAGACCCTCAACACTGCACATATCCGCATCCAGGCGCAACATTCTGTGAGGCTTCACGTTCGAGGCGGTAGAGCCCCAGCAAAGAGGCTGGTGGCCTTCAGCGAGCTGTGCCAGTCAGCACATCTGGCAGTTCGCCTAGCGCGGCCCGGCCCTAGACAGGCCCTAGAGAGGCCCCGGAGAGGCCCTAGCGAGGCGCTGGAGAGGCGCTGGAGAGGCCCGAGCGAGGCCGACACAGTGCTCTCTCAAAAGAGGTTTGAAGGAGCCAAGATGAAGCTGGCGGGCGGGCGTGCAGCGATGTGGAATGGCGGCTGCGGCTGCCGGCACAGTGACAGTGAGAGGAGTGCGCCATCTGGCAGGAACCGACAGCTTCACAGCGTCTACATCGAGGGCCATCGACAAGATGGCCAAGGCCTTCATCCGACGGCTGAAACGCAAGTGGTCGATCTGTGGCGCGACAACCAGACGGTGGTAGTGAGGCAGGCCCATTCATGTCCAGGGACCTCGAGCTGATGCAGCGGATGTGGAGAGTCCTCGACCCGTACAACAGTGAGTTGCAAGCATGCACATCAATAGCAAGGCCAATAAATAGGTGGAACGGCTGTCACAAGACCGGGGCGTTGACGACTGTAGCGTCAGATCCTGAGCAGGTTTTTTAGCGTTCCCGACAGAGGTTTCCGACGGTATTGCCTTCGAGGTATTCCGGCATAGGCACGCTCTGCTCTTATGCGTTCCCACCCGGCCCGGCCCGGCCCGGAGACGATTTTGCATTTGCCATCGATTCAATGGATGGCGTCTGCTGAGTAGAAAAGCTGACTCGCCAGTGGCGACTGCCAGATCCGCTCCTTCTTAGCAAAAAAGCTAAATCTGTTTTCAATGGAGTCCCTGGCAAATCGAGACCGGAAACAAAGATGCCGCAGCTGAGGCTGACATTGACGAGACGGACAAAGTCCTGCCACTCTCCGCACGTTGGTAGCCTTCGCCACCCTCCTGCATGATAGCCTTACGCCACCCTCCTGCATGTTGACAGCCTTACGCCACCCTCCTGCATGTTGGTAGCCTTCGCCACCCTCCTGCATGTTGATAGCCTTATGCCACCCTCCCGCATGCTGATAGCCTTGCATGCACCCTCCTGCATGCTGATAGCCTTACGCCACCCTCCTGCATGTTGATAGCCTACGCCACCCTCCTGCATGCTGATAGCCTTGCGCCACCCTCCTGCATGTTGATAGCCTTCGCCACCCTCCTGCATGCTGATAGCCTTCGCCACCCTCCCTGCATGCTGATAGCCTTACGCCACCCTCCTGCATGCTGATAGCCTTCGCCACCCTCCTGCATGCTGATAGCCTTATGCCACCCTCCCCCGCATGCTGATAGCCTTACGCCACCCTCCTGCATGCTGATAGCCTTACGCCACCCTCCTGCATGTTGATAGCCTTACGCCACCCTCATGCATGTTGACAGCTATACGCCACCCTCATGCATGTTGACAGCCTTACGCCACCCTCACACTGCATGTTGATAGCCTTACGCCACCCTCATGCATGTTGACAGCCTTACGCCACCCTCATGCATGTTGACAGCCTTACGCCACCCTCATGCATGTTGATAGCCTTACGCCAATGCTATCAGTTTTTTTGTGCCAGCCAACATTTCATGCCTTCCCCGAGTGCAAGAATACCTCTTCACACTTCTGACCCTCGATGGCCAATCCACCTCAATCGGACAACTGATATTACAGCTCTGCATCTCTCTCTCTCTCTCTCTCTCTGTCAAATGGTGGCAGGTTTGCAGCCTTTTGATGGGAGGGGTCTTATGAGCCCCTAGTGGGGCATCAAAAGGGAGGGGAGGGAGGGGGGCACACTTCTCCTTGCTCTTCTTCATGATTTGACCAGCTGCGTTTTGAAATATCCATGCGTCCGGCCGACCTGTCACACACACACACACTGAACGGCATGAGATCGGCAAGCAAAAGCCAGCCCACCATCATCCCAGTGGATGTGAGAAGCAAATCAAGAGCAGGGCGGGGCCGTGACAAGATACCACAAACACATACATATTCCCAACCCAAATGCAAAGCAGCATGGAAAGATGATACGATGTGACCGATCGTCGCCAAACAATTGTTGGTCTCTGGGTTGCGGAGTAAGTGGACCCTGCTGGCATGCCCCCCAGTGGCTCCCGGTCGATGGATGGGACCTGTTGGTCCATGGTTATGTCATGAATGCAGTCACACACACACACTGAACGGCATGAGATCGGCCAACAAAAGCCAGCCCATCATCATCCCAGTATGTGAGAAGCAAATCAAGAGCAGGGCGGGGCCGTGACAAGATACCACAAACGCATACATATTCCCAACCCAAATGCAAAGCAGCATGGAAAGATGATACGATGTGACCGATCGTCGCCAAACAACTGTTGGTCTCTGGGTTACGGAGTAAGCGGACCCTGCTGGCATGCCCCCCAGTGGCTCCCGGTCGATGGATGGGACCTGTTGGTCCATGGTTATGTCATGAATGCAGTCACACCACACAGCATGGACACCCCATGTCAAAAAAAGGAAACATGCGGGCACCTAAGTGCTCCCCACAAAATTCAAGGGAAAACACAGAAGGTGTACATCACCACCTTCTGCCTCTCCTCGCAGCACGACAGACGAATCTACCGAGCTCTCAAAGAGGCAGTGCCCGCCAGAATGGCACCACAGGGATAACCGCCTCCCAAAACCCACTTCCACCCGGCGGCCGTCCCCGTTCACAGCGATCCGCCAGTACTTCATATCAAGGTCAAAGAACACAAGTCCCCCGGCATGTGTAATAACCATGAGCACTGTACACGGAGAGGGAGCTAGCGTCAGACGAATCCAAGACACTCCCAAAAAGCGAGCCGTAGACGAATCCCCGACGCACTCAAAGAGGCAGTACCGATCAGAAGGGTACCACAGGGACAGCCACATCCCATCATCCAAATCATTCCAGTGGCCATCCCCGTTCACAACGAGATGCCAGTACCCCATAAAGTGGGTGTCGATCACCAGTCCCCCGGCAGGTGAAAAAGCCCCAAGGCACTGGACATAAATAGAGCCAGCCGCAGACGAATCCCCGACGCCCTCAAAGAGGCAGTACCCGTCAGAAGTGTACCACAGGGATAGCCACATCCCATCATCCAAATCATTCCAGTGGCCGTCACACACACACACGTCTCCTAGGTAAGCTCTCAAACTCTGCATCAGTCTGGGACCATCCTTTGTGAACCATATTACTCTAATTTAATTCCGACGCCGAGATCCAATTAGGGACGATTTTCTGCGCCACCTCGCCATCCTGGGGCTGACATTCTTTGAGCGATGCGAACGCGCGAGGGCAGGGGCATCGCGCGTCTGCAGCATGGTGCCGGACTCCCACATCTGTGCTGGATGCAGGCGCGCTCCGGTGTAAGCCCAGGGGGCTCCCTTGAGGCAAGTAGAGCAGAACACTCAGGACCCCTTGAGGATTAAACTCAAAGCCCGCCACGGAGGGCGTTCCCGAGAAGGTGGGAGCTTACCATCCTTCACCATGATGGTGTCGGTGATGCGCACCCCTGGGCAAGAGAGGCCCTCCTTATTCTGCAAGTCCTCCCACCAGCTCCCCCCACCACCTTCATGCGGACCCCCAGGCAGGAAAGGTCCGTGTGGCTCTGCCTGGCCCTCACCATTTTTTCCCTCCCGGACCCCTCCTGCTTTCGGTCTTGCTCGCATCACACAGGCTGTTGGCAGGGGCTCAGTGTCGAAACCCGATGCTCCCAGCCAATCGGGGTCCCTGTGCTCAGGGTATTCCAATGTGCATGCCCGGGCCCTTCTCTGCGCGCTCCGCCCCATTCCTCACCCTTGGCCTTCCGCCCCATTCCTCACCCTTCGCATTCCGCCCCATTCCTCACCCCTCCGTTTCACCACTTGGCCTTCCGCCCCGTTCCTCACCCTTGGCCTTCCGCCCGCTTCCTCACCACCCTTGGCCTTCCGCCCCATTCCTCACCCTTGGCCTTTCGCCCGTTCTCTCTTTGGCCTTCCACCCCATTCCTCACCCCAGCCTTCCGCCCCATTCCTCACCCTGGCCTTCCGCCCCGTTCCTCACCCTTGGCCTTCCGCCCCGTTCCTCACCCTTGGCCTTCCACCCCATTCCTCCCTTGGCCACCCTTCGTTCCTCTGCCTCCATTCCTCACCTTGCCTTCCTTCCTGTTCCTCACCCTTGGCCTTCCGCCCCACATTCCTTCACCCTTGACCCTTCAGCTCCATTCCTCACCCTTGGCCTTCCGCCCCCGTTCCTCACCTTTCCTTCGCCCCACCCTCAGCTCCCGAGTCCACCTCGCATTGTCATCACACATGCCTACTCCCTCTCATCATTCCTGATTTCACACCCCCCTTGGCCATACCCCCCCCTACCGGAGGCCCCCAAGTGTCCCCTTGCACATGCATCCAGCACGGACATATCCGAAAATATTCCTAACAAGAAGATCCCCATTGCTCACGCGGCAGGCACACCTTCGCCCAGAGATAGAGAAAGAGATGCTGGGTGTGCTTCCCCAGGCCGTCCGATATCTGCCATAGCAGGCCACCATGTCCCACATCACGTGCCTTCCAGCCAGGCTCCACACACTTTGGGCTCGGAGGAGCGTAGGCTTTCAGCGGAGGGTGTTGGGGAATCAATGGGCAGCGGATGAGCTGACGGGGACCCCCGCACGCCTGGCACGCAGGCTAGGGGGTGACGTGGCTACACGACCACCCTCACAAAACTTCAAGAGCACCCACATAAATTCCCAGTGGGCTACTTTGTTTTAGTCCCACCCATGAGCCTATGGCCCCACCTCTCACTGTCCGCAGGGCTGCGCCTGCCGGGCGAGCTGCCGAGGCAAGCTAAGCGGTGCTCCGTCTGTGAGGAACAATGTGCTCACGGTGGAATATTGAGCAGGAAGGAAAGCAGCTCGACTCGCCTTTACTCACTCAATGCAGCTCACACGCACCTCAGGCAGCGAGACGGCATGCTCCAACAAGAGTCCGGAACCGTCTGACCTGGCGTTGAGACCGTCACGCCATCCGGGACTCTTGTGGACAGAACACCTTCACCGCCCGGAGCGTGACGGACTGTGCAACGAGAGGGAAGGGCCTGGGAGGAGGGGTCGGGAGTCAAGGGCATGCACACCCCGTCCATGTCATCGAGTCGGTTGTACAGCAGCAACCGGTTTGTGACGACGGCGACTGCCCGTAACTGGGCTTCCTGTTGCAGAAACCCCCCACCCCTCCCCACACGTGTTTTCCCCCTTGAGCTGCCGCCTCCGCCTGAACTGGAAGGGACCCCGTCAAAGAGAATCCCTCGAGGCACCAATACCAGCTATCAGCCTATCAGGTATGAGCTATCAGCCTATCAGGTATGAGCTATCAGCCTATCAGCCTATCAGATGTGAGCACTCCTCGCGGAAATTTCGCTTCGGTTCGGGCGAAGGGGTAAAAGGAGGTCCAGCGAGTCACTCCAAAGATGGCTAAGATGGCGAGCACATCTTGTCATTGCACCCGAAGACGACAGCATGAGAGCCGAAAATACAAGCTGATGCCATTTCGGCACTGAAGCAACGTCGTCACAGGGCTCCAGCACTTCGTAACAGCCAGGGAGTGGAGGAGAGTTCAGGCGGGGCATGACGATGCACCCACCCGGTGCTTGATGCGATCTGCCTCCAGCTTCTGCATCCGCGCTTTCTCCTCCGACTGTTGCTGCAAGAGGGCCGAACCGCAGAGCGCCATCACTCAGGAGCACCCGGGAGCTCGCAGTTTGCAGCGCGCCATCACTCAGGAGCGCCCGGGAGCTCGCAGTTTGCAGCGCGCCATCGCTCAGGAGCGCCCGGGAGCTCGCAGTTTGCAGCAGCGACGCCATCTCAGGAAGCGCCCGGGAGCTCGCAGTTTTTGGCAACGCCATCGCTCAGGAAACTCGGGAGCTCGCAGTTTGCAGCGCGCCATCGCTCAGGGCGCCAGGGCTCGCAGTTGCAGAGAGCGCCATCGGCTCAGGAGCCCAGAGGCTCGCAGTTGCAGGCGCCAAATCGCTCAGAGGCCAGAGGCTCGCAGTTTGCAGCGACGCCATCACTCAGGAGCGCCCGGGAGCTCGCAGTTGCAACGCGCCTCCGGCTCAGGAGCGCCCGGGAGCTCGCAGTTTGCAGCGCGCCATCACTCAGGAGCTTCGGGAGCTGCTGGTTTACAGCGCCATCACTCAGGAGCGCCAGGAGCTCGCAGTTTGCAGCGCGCCATCAGCAGGAACGCCCGGGAGCTCGCGGTTGCAGCGCGCCATCGCTCAGGAGCTTCCGGGAGCTCGCAGTTTGCAGCGCGCCATCGCTCAGGAGCGCCCGGGAGCTCGCAGTTTGCAGAGCGCCATCGCTCAGGAGCGCCCGGGAGCTCGCAGTTTGCAGAGCGCCATCGCTCAGGAGCGCCCGGGAGCTCGCAGTTTGCAGCGCGCCATCACTCAGGAGCGCCCGGGAGCTCGCAGTTTGCAGCGCGCCATCGCTCAGGAGCGCCCGGGAGCTCGCAGTTTGCAGCGCGCCATCAGGAGCGCCCGAGAGCTCGCAGTTTGCAGCGCGCCATCACTCAGGAGCGCCCGGGAGCTTGCACATGGGCATAAGCGGTATGGTTTGCTTGTTGGCCAGAACATCACATCACGTGGCGTGGGCCCTATAGGCCGTTGCACTAGATGAACACGAATTATACGCGCTCGCTTTTATTTTGGCGGCCGAGTAGCCCACAGTACCACAATCTTATTTTTAGCGAGTGCACGGCGTAGCAGCATCCCACTACCCGATAGATCTCTGTGTGGATACACTATATGCGCTGTATGCCCAACCAATGCACCTCTGTGCAATCGTGGGACGTGCATTCGTGGGCTGTGGTTCCGGACCAGTGTGTGTCTGCGCATGCCCAGTTTCGTGGCCTGTGTGTCCAGCCCAGCGTGTCTGCACATGAAGGATGTCTACGTACGTGTAAGACTGAGGTTGCCGGTTGTGCGGGATTGAGGCTCCGCTCCGTTGACAAGCACCGCGTTTATTGTAGTGCAACAGTGGAGGCGGCAGACAGCACAAACGAGCCGCGGGCTGCCGGAGGTCGTGCGACGTCAGCAAACCCGATAATTCTAAAGAAAATGCGTATACTTACCGCGCGCTCGAGAGGGGATATGTGCGTCTCAATACCACCCCCATGATTCGAAGAGGGGGGCTTACTGGGCACGGTTGAGGAGGACCCCTGCACACGCCGGGTAGATAATGAGAGGAGGGAAGATGGCAGGCTTGTCGTGAAACGATGCTCAAGCCACGCAAGCGGCGCTCATCGTGCGAGTATATTGCAACCATAACGCCGTGGATTAGTTTGACCTAGGACAGCTTTTGCAGCTGGCAGCGAGCAGGCAGAAGCCACTTGCAGGGCGGATTTTCACCTGCTTTGCACGAGCGGCTTCGCGCGTCATGGAGTTTCTGGTCTATTTGGATCCCTCGGTGGTTGGAGGAAAGAAACCGTCTTAAATTCTGGCAGCTATCGGATGATTTTAGCGTCGCCCTGAAAGTATGTCGCATTCATACAGTCGGCGTAATCAGCGGAAGGCCGCAGGAGCTCGCCACTTCCCCCAGAATCTCGAACGTAATTGGGGACAACTTGTGGCAGACCCCTGGATTTTCAGAATTTATATCGGTATATGGATTATTTTGATATCTAAATATACCTGCTACTTCGATTCACGACAGAACAGATTTCACGAATGTTCGCGGAGCTCGCGAACCTTGTGGGTGAAGTGTCACACTTATCAAAAGGTCCTAAACTGTTCTTAGCATTCGCTGAAACAAGGGACGCATTCTGAGGTTTCATTTTCATCAGAAACGACGGCGAGACAAAGGAAAAAAGAACATTTTTTAATCTTTGAACGCATAAGACGAAATTATGCAGGTGAAGACTCAACGAAGCGACTGTGCACACGTCCTGATGATGCTTTACTGTTGCGCGCAGGTGATAAAACATATCATAATGGCTCCTGATTGCTGCATTTGTAAATTGCACCTGATGCTACCTGTATGACGGAGGGGGATAACTTTTTGCGAGGACGATTTCCAAGGTTGAATTCCAAGTTCCATGTTCGAAGTGGCAATTATTTCAACATCTATACATGCCTCTTGCTTGCGTCACCTTGTTCCTCGTGGTCACAGCTTTCCAATACACGACTCCAGCCGAGCGCACGCAACGGGCAGGCCCGCAGACAGTACTCGATACTGTACAGTATCGAGTAAGCTCAACGCGGTCGACATGCTCAATCGTCTATCGTGAAAAAAAATATCTAATATGTTTCTTCCCCCAAAAACAACCCCCTCTGCCCATCGTGTTATGACTTAAATGACCACTTCCACTATGATATTTCATGTATCATCGGTCATCGATGACATGGTGTCATATGGCATCATCTGTCATCATCTGTCATAAGTCATACAGTTATTTTCGTCAGACGTCACTAGACGTCACTGACATATCATAAATATATGATGTGTCATACGTCGTCATCTGGCATCGTCATATCCGCGCCGCGTCATCGCGAAGTGTTAGATATATAGTGATAACTATATATTGAGGAAACAACTCAAAATGCTTTCACTTAAGATAGCACAAGAAGTAAGTTATATTAACCAAAGCTCGGATTAAGCCGGAAACCCTAAACCTGTGACACCCGTATTATACGGAGTGTCGCAAACGCGTGCACATGATGGGACGAATACTGCCGGACCCGAGCAATCTCAACACTCGCGGGTAAACATAAACTCGTCTTTAACATTCACTTGTGTCGGTAATTATCCAGGCAATCTTAACACAGCACAAGATCGTAGAGCTACAATTTTTTTGAAATTCTGATATTCTGAGATCGTATGATGCTAAGCTCTTATATGCAAGCCCAAATTGCTGAGATTCAGTAGTTCAGTACCACGTATGACGTATGACAGTGACAGTGACAGTACAGTGACTTCCTACCTGTACTCAGTAGTTCGACTTCGGTAGCTTAGACTGTGACACACGATATGATTCCCTAGTGACGGCCTCAGAGCTTAGATAGCCTGAGAGTCGTGTATTCATTTCTATCTTTTGATATACCCGATTGCCTCGCTCAAACCCTACGGCGTTCAGCGTTTTCACTGTGTCACTAGGACATTCTAGTAGGCTATAGGCCCACCACTTGCCTAAAGTGGTTTTGATTCAAAGCCACTAAATGGCTGGCTAAAGCTGTAGAGGGGCGAGCGTGGCTGAGTAGGTAGAATGTTGCGGGGTGCCGCGTTTTCGCGGCACAACTGACTGCGTGGATGGAGAGGTAAGCGCGACGAGTGGCGGAGGAGAGTACGGAAAAGATGGGTCAGAGAGCGCTGGGGCCCCCGATGGTATGCAGCATTGCGCAGAGTTTGGTACTGAGTGGTTCGCGACACGTTAAAAAGGCCATGACCTCGGACATCGACAAGCGCGGAGACCTCGACCCTACTCTCCTACTTTCCGCCCACCCCCGCCGCTCCGCATTTTTCCTCACTGCTCTATACGTCTTTACCCGTATCATTTTACCTTAATTTGCCACGCTTGCCGCTTGTTTGTGAACTTTGAGCGGATCTTGGAATCTTGCGGGCGACTTGGCCGTTTTTGACCGCTTATAACTTGCGTTCTACTTGGACTCAGACATTTTCCTTTGGAGGGTGTTTTTACTTCGCCATTACCGGCCGTGTTACCGAGTTTCGTGGGCATCGGAGCAGATTTTGAATTTATCTTGGATTTGGCCCCTTCCTTGAAGGGGGCTCACCCTTATCGTTAGGGTTTCATCCCTTCGGTGCTTCGCTTACGGTTGTCATGGCTGCCGTGGATCCTTCTGATGGATTCACCACTCCGGTTCCGGCTGGGATCGACACGCGGAGGGCGCTTCCCTTCAGCGACGGCCCTGTGTGAGGAGCCTGTGCCCCCTACACCTGTGAAGAATCGCCCACTTGCGGGTGATGAGACAGGCGGTGCTGTGATTGTCAGGGAGTTCCTTAAAGACTGCCAGACTATTCTCCGCGAGCCTGGTCACCGAGCCAGCATTATCCAGCAAGTTCGTGACCAATGCCGGCCCACTCACATCAAAGCCTCGGAGTGGGTTTTTGACATCGACAAGATCAAAGGCCAAGTGCCTCGGGAAATTGCATTGGACCGCTTCACTCAGGCGGTAAAAACCCAGCTAACTGACTTCAATCTCCAGTTTGCCACGGTATTCCACCCGACAGACCTCACCGCGACTGTTCTTCCTGAGGCCACTCGTATTCTCTACCGCATCTTGACGTCATTGGTGCGTGGATCATGCCTTCGGCTCATTGAGGAGTCGGCCACGGTGTCTCCGGATGATGGGCGCCGTGCATGGCTCGTCATCTGCCGGGCCGTTGCCAGGCGACGCAGGCCGTGGGTTTCCCATGGCTACCTGTTCGAGACAGCTCCGGCGATCGAGCTGCTGGAGGATGTTGACCCCGATGGCTACTACCCAAATTCATGGTCCTACCACAAGGACCAATGAGCAATTGCGGTTTCGATCACTAAATCGACTATTTGAGGCACAGGCAACATTTGCACATGATATTTATGAGTTAAATGAATTTTATTTCTTATAGCGGCGGCCCCCATGAGACTTTAGGTGTGTGGTTGAACGACACGCTTTAGGGGTGTAATTTCACCAAGAGCTTGAAGAAAATGGTGGTCCTACCACAAGGACCACCGTTATTTTGAGTATTAGGAGTCACATGGGAGGCTCACGGTGATGCTCATGGTTATACATCTTGAGTTTATGCCCAAATAAGATAACTGAATCGGTTACTTCGCACCCTCATCATCATTTCCGCTCTATTTCAGCATGGCGCATGTTCAACACAATGCAAATTCCGAATTTAGTGAATTTCGGACTTTAGAAATTGGCATTCATCCATTCTAAAATGTACACGCCAGTCGAAAAATAAGATATTTGGATGATGTTAGACTTTCAGAAATTCGCAATACATATATACTTGAAGATTTAATGTGCCGCACACACCAACCTTGCGATATATGCCCTCTAGCAAGCAATTATGATGGCTGGCCGGTCAGCTCGCGTGACCACTATTTTATGGGGGAAACCAACGAGCCAATATACTAGAGGGGAAGCCAACGAGCCAACGAGCCAATATATGCATTCCAATCGGGCCTACCGCCCAAATATAATTGGGACATATGTATAGGTACAATTTGATGGTATCCGCGCAGGTGTAGTGTTGATATATGACTGGTAGAAAAATATTGAAGATGAGTCACTAATTTGCCACATTTTGAATGTTCCAAAAAATCCGTTTTGAAAATTTTGAGTGTAGAGGTTTGAAATGCGTTCGTCATGGATATATGGGATGGATATAGGCCAAACCAGCGTTCAAATAAATTAATATAGGACCATTTTACACATCTGACGAGGTTACGAGGTAAAATTTTCGAAATTTCGTCGTTTTTTCCTACGAACCCGTCAAAACGACTCCTTGATATCGTGTTGATTTGTCCAGTTTCACGAGGGAAATTGTCCTTTGTATTCATGCTTTTTTTGTGGAAGGGTAGATGTCAGGAATGCATAAAATAGAGCAAAATTTTGTGCTCAGTTTGTTGCGTTTTAATACAAGCCGTACATTCAGTTTTTTTAATAAACAACACATAAAAATTGCGGTTTATTTATGCTTTACGCTTCAACCGAGACTGTTGGTACAAGTGGTCAAGGAAAATAGCCGGCTTACAACATAATTACAATGGACCAACCCAGCTCGGCAATTTCTGCACCCCAATACTAAAGCAGCAAAGCTGCCCCTTCTCGACTCACGCAACACTTTCCTAAGGGTATTCCTACACCTCAATACTAACGCAACAGAGTTGCCCCTTCTCGACTCGCGCAAAACTTTCCTAAGGCGATTCTTACGCCGCAATGCTAACGCGACATAGCTGCCCTAAGGCGATTATTACACCTCAATACTTGAACGCGTCAAAATTGCCCTTCTCGACTCGTAAGACTTTCCTAACGAGTTCCATATTCACACCATTCAAAAACCGCTACCGGGAAACTAGTGCTACAGCAAAAACTTGTTTGTACTTTACTCAGGCTCGAGACGTCTAGAGTCGCCCCTTCCTCGACTCGCGCAAAACTTTTAAATATCATAATAATATAATAATAATAATGTCAAGATATAATAATAATGATATATCGTATATATTATAATATGTTGTATGTTATGATAACAATACTAACACTACTATTAATCTTTTTAATCTTTTTAATAGTAATAATAGTAATAATACTAATAATACTAATAATTTTTGTCACCGTACTCCGTGTCCACTAGCAGAAAGGGAGACTTGCTGACGCGTGTCCACTGACCTTCGCTGCTTGGTCAAATAATTATCTAGATTTGAAATCAAAAAAAGCGGACACGGTACACGTCGCCAAGGCTTCATAGCCAAACCAAGTGCCGACGTCTTAAATGTGGTAGTTTTAGTGGGTAAGTTATGTATGTTTGAATTATGGTGTTTTAAGTGTGCGATTTCTCTTGCTTAAAAAACACGCGTTAAAAACATGCGCTTTGAGAGTTTGAGTGTCGGTAAAATACAACGGTATTTTTTCGTATGATGTTTTTACGTAAAGATCTTTGAAGCACAGATCTTGGTCCAAAGATCTTTGCGCAAATATAACCTTAAACATTAAAAAGCATTTGAAGCTGGCGCAAAGATCTTGAAGCTAGTAACTCGACTTTGCGCAAAGTTTACTTTAGGAATTAATGAGTACACGGAGCTTGCGCAAAGATTTCTTTACATCTTAAAGAGTAGTTCGAGCTTGCGCTAAGATTTTTGAAGCACAGATCTTTGCGCAAATATTACCTTAAACATTATTAAAAAGCATTTGAAGCTGGCGCAAAGATCTTGAAGCTAACTAGACTTTGCGCAAAGTTTACTTTAGCAATTAATGAGTACACGGAGCTTACGCAAAGATTTCTTTACAAATTAAAGAGTAGTTCGAGCTTGCGCAAAGATCTTTGAAGCAAAGATCTTTGCGCAAATATTACCTTAAACATTATTAAAAAGCATTTGAAGCTGGCGCAAAGATCTTGAAGCTAACTCGACTTTGCGCAAAGTTTACTTTAGCAATTAATGAGTACACGGAGCTTGCGCAAAGTTTTCTTTACAAATTAAAGAGTAGTTCTCAGAGCTTGCTCTAAGATCTTTGAAGCAAAGATCTTTGCGCAAATTTGCTAACTCAAACGTTGAAAAGCAGACGAAGCTTGCGCAAAGATCTTTGGAGCTAACTCGACTTTGCGCAAATATTTCTTTACAAATTAAAGAGTGTTCGAGCTTGCGCTAAGATCTCTGAAGCAAAGATCTTTGCGCAAATTTGCCAACTCAAACGTTGAAAAGCAGACATGCTTGCGCAAAGATCTTTGGAGCTAACTCGACTTTGCGCAAATATTTCTTTACAAATTAAAGAGGGGTTGAGCTTGCGCGAAGATCTTTGAAGCAGAGATCTTTGCGCAAATGCAAACTCTGAAAGCATTGAAAAGAAGACAAAGCTTTCGCAAAGATCTTTGGAGCGAATGTTTTAACATTAATGTCAGAAGTCTGAGTTTTGACATTAATGTCAAAACAGGCGGGATCATCTCTTTTTCCTAGCATTATTGCTGCTTTTGCTGAGTTTTGACATTAATGTCAAAACAGGCGGGATCAACTCTTTTTCCTCTTATTATTGCTGTTTTTGCTGAGTTTTGACATTAATGTCAAAACAGGCGGGATCAACTCTTTTTCCTAGCATTATTGCTGCTTTTGCTGAGTTTTGACATTAATGTCAAAACATCAACTCTTTTTCCTAGCATTATTGCTGCTTTTGCTGAGTTTTGACATATGACATTGGTCGGGATCAACTCTTATTCCTAGCATTTTTGCTGATTCTGCGTCGGAGTTTTGACATTATTGTCAAAACAGGCGGGATCAACTCTTTTTCCTAGCATTATTGCTGCTTTTGCTGAGTTTTGACATTAATGTCAAAACGGGCCGGATCAACTCTTTTTCCTAGCATTATTGCTGCTTTTGCTGAGTTTTGACATTAATGTCAAAACAGGCCGGATCAACTCTTTTTCCTAGCATTATTGCTGCTTTTGCTGAGTTTTGACATTAATGTCAAAACAGGCCGGATCAACACTTTTTCCTAGCATTATTGCTGCTTTTGCTGAGCTTTGACATTAATGTCAAAACAGGCGGGATCAACTCTTTTTCCTAGAATGATCGCTGCTTCTGCTGAGTTTTGACATTAATGCCAGACACAAAAAAGTATGCGTGCTTTCCTCGAGAATAAGCACTTCTTTGCCTTTGCAGTTGAGAGACTTAAGAAGAGCAACTTTTTTACTTACTGTTTTGTAAACAATTATTTCTACCTAATTTTTACTCCTATTTTATGAGCAATTATTACTACATGATTTTTACTCACTATTTTATAAACAATTATTCCTACCTGAAACTCACCATTTATAAACAATTATTTCTCCCCGATTCATGTAGAAATATTTGTTTATAAAATAGCGAGTAAAAAGGTTGCTCTTCTTTTCGCTCTTCAAACTCGCTATTTTTTCTAAGTCTCTCAACGATTTGTAGAGCGGAAAGAAGAGCAACTTTTTTACTCACTGTTTTGTAAACAATTATTTCTACCTAATTTTTACTCCCTATTTTATGAACAATTATTACTACATGATTTTTACTCACTACTTTATAAACAAATATTCCTACCTGAAACTCACCATTTATAAACAATTATTTCTCCCCGATTCATGCAGATATATTTGTTTATAAAATAGCGAGTAAAAAGGTTGCTCTTCTTTTCGCTCTTCAAACTCGCTATTTTTTCTAAGTCTCTCAACGATTTGTAGAGCGGAAAGAAGAGCAACTTTTTTACTCACTATTTTGTAAACAATTATTTCTACCTAATTTTTACTCCCTATTTTATGAACAATTATTACTACATGATTTTTACTCACTATTTCATAAACAATTTTTTCTACCTGAAACTCACTACCAAAGGGGCAGCTTTGCTGCGTTAGTATTGAGGTGCAGAAATTACCAAACTCGGTTTGTCCATTGTTAGTATGTTGTAACTAAGAGTCTTGATGGTGCAGGCATCGGTTTGCCTTAAACAAGTGGTATCTTTCACCTAGGAAAGTCATAAAATACTCAAACTGAAAAAAATATCAAGGGTGTGTCACAAAATACTTTTTTCGAGAAACGTATACAATAAAATCATGCAAAATTTAAGGCCGTTTTAACTGATTGTATTCATGGGTCCTTCACAGTGGTGGCAATATTAAACTACGTATAGTTTTGAAAAACTCGGGTCCTCGTAACCTCGTAACCTCGTCAGTTTTGAAAGCTGATATAGGACCTATATATACCACCTTTCATTGGTTAGACACCACAAATCACGGGAGATGGCCAATTAAATTATCGGAACAATGGTCCTCGTGGTAGGACCAAGTCGTCGATTTGGTCCTACCACAAGGACTGCGGGGCAGTAGCCACCGAGCCCTATATTAAGGGTTTCATGCAGCACCACACCGCTGTCCGGTCCGAGCTCAGACCTGGTGTGGAGCCTGACGATGTGTGGGGTGTGGGGTTCGCCTTGGACCTCCTCACCCTTCGCATGTGCCCTCTGTACTATAAGGATCTTCTGCAGGAGTGGAGTTCTAAGACGGCCGAGGGCAGAGAGAAGCGGGCTCTCGGAATTCAGCAGTTCACGTTGGCTGTGAAAGCCTTTCACCAACAGAAAACAGAAGAAAAGAAGCTGCTTAAGGAGAAGAAGAAAAAGGATGGGGTCTCCGCGTTGGCGGCCTCACTTCTCTCTGGGGAGTCCCCCTCTGCCGCCCTTCTGGCCCGTGCGGGCATCCCGCAGACTCGCATTGTTGGTGGCCGCAGGCGTGACGAGCCCAGACACCCGCCACAGACTCGGGATGCTCAGCCGCAGGCAGCCGGACAGGGTGCTCACCGGTCTGGGGGCGACAGGGGTACAGCTCCCCGCGCCAGACCGGCCCGCGGCGGGAAGAATCGGCAACAGAACATGAAGGGGCACAGGAAGGGCTCTCACCCTTCCCCTCATGCCCCTCCACCGCGGACTCAGGGGCAGCGGCAGCCTGCATCCGGTGGTTCACCGACTGCCTTGCGGGTGACACGGGATGCACAGGGCCGCCACACGGTCCAGTGTTGGGACTGTGGCGGCCCTCACTTCCGCCGTGATTGCCCTGGAGGGGTGCAGAGTGCGCATGTGGCGGGGTTCCACCCCGAGGGCACGCCTATTGCAGACATCCTGTCAGAGCTGGATGCGGCTTTCCTCGATCCGGAGGAGGAGGTGTATGAGTCATGCTTATACTCTTACTCATTGGAGCTCGGGGAGGCACCGCTTGACCTCCCCGCGGCTCAGGCGGCTGCCTTTGTGCCGCACTCTGCCGTTGACAGTGAGGAGCCGTGGACTGAGTCGGAGTGGGCTATCTGGGACTCATGTGGCCGCTCGGAGGAGCAGTACTACGACGCTGTCAACCGCTTCAACTCGTACCAGGACCCTGACGATGGGGACTGCCCCGACGGTGAGATGACACCTGCTCAGCTCCATGTTGCCGTGCACCAGCCTTCGGACCCTGCAGTGTCTCTGCAGCACTTCAGTGTTGAGCCGCAGCAGCCAGCGGTGCCGGCAGCCGACGTGCAGATCACAACAACCAACACCGAATTCCCTGGAGCTGTGCAGCTGGTGAGCACGGCACCGCCGTCCCGGCCCAGGGGTCCGGGTGGCCCGGGCCGCAGGCCCTATGGGGCGGGTCACTTCATGTACATGAGTCTGCTGTGCATTCTGGCATTCTCTGGCACGGCAGATGCGGTGCAGTCTGGTGGTGCCTCCGGTGCTGTGCTGGAGGTGCACCCACGGGCTCTGGTGCTTTGGCATGCTATCACCTGGGGTCTGGCTATCTCGGCTTGTCTTCCTGCCGTTGGTGCCAGGACTCCCGTACGCACCTGGCGACACCTTGTCAACCGGCAGTCACCAGCGGGCGGGCCCCAGCCCTCAACAACCCAGCCTCCGGCGGGTGAGCCCCGTACCTCTCACCGCTCCTCACCAGTCTGGACTGCTGTTCTGGTTATCTGTAGCCTGGCCCTGTGTACCTCGGCACTACTGTTTGGGTACTCTCTGGGTCTGCGGCAGTCAGTCAGGCAGGCAGTCAGTCAGTCAGTCAGTCAGCTTACCCCGCCAGCAGGGGGGTCCGTCGGCCGTTCTGCTGGTCAGCTTTTCTCAGCTGATGGACTGGCTACCGGTGATACCGGCTTATGTCTGGTCTCTGGTTGTGCTGTGGGTACTTATGCTTCTGTGGAGCTTGGTGTACTGTCTGGTCAGCTTGGGTCAGTTACAGTGGTTTACCCTCTGGTACCCGCTGGCTATACTGGTATTCTGGTTTATGGCAGTGCAGAGTCAGTTCCGTTGTATGTGCCCGACGAGGAGTGGGCTGCCTCTGGATTCAGTTCTCTGGCCAGTGCTGTCCCTGCACCCGTCCGGGTTGACAGAGGCATCGTGTGTGACTCTGGAGCCACATGTGTCATGTGCGGGGACCTGTCGGCCTGCACCGACGTGGACTACACCCGTACGGTGGCCTTCACTATGGTCACGGCTGGGTCTCACAGGACGGATGCTACTGTGACATTCCATCTGTATGGGGTCTGTGTCCAGGACGGAGCCATCGACCACTTCGTTCTCCCAAACTCACACTATAAGGCCGGCTGCCGCACTCTACTGTCTTCTCGGGTTATGCTATCCCTCGGCTTCGGGTCCCCTGACCTTGTGTCCCTCACCTACACCCACCTGCCTACTGGCCGTGTCTATCGGATCATTGACTCTGGCACAGACTATATGTGGGCGGAGGTCCCTGAGGGGGCAGCCAGTGCACTCACCCAGACTGTCTCACGTGTCCGCACCGGTGAGATCTGTGACTGGATGTGGGCACGCTCAGAGTATGCCAAGTGGGCTTTCCTGAAGGGCTCGCCTGCTGCCCTGGCCAAGACCGGGGAACACAACTTTGACATCTCCCTCTTCGGAGACGACCTCCCCCCCGGCGTGGGTAACAACCAGACCTGCCCAGTCAAGCTGCAGCCTAAGAGCAAGCCCTACCGCTATGTCGGGAATCTCACACCAGGCAACTATCTATGCCTTGACACAGTGAATGGAAAACTCAAGGCTCTCTCTAGGCCTACGTTTGTCACTGACCCTGCTCTCATGGCTAAGACACTTGCCAACACGCACACCACTCTGGTTGATCCCGCCTCGACAGCTATCTTCACAAAGAAGCTGTACCCCATCCGACGCCCCACAGCCCTCTCCTCCCCCGACATCCTCGAGCTTGCATGCAGCACCCACGAGTCAGAGACCTTTGCCTATGTCAAGGTCCAGTGTGCTAAACTCAGACATCAAGTCTGGGTAAAGCTCATACACTATCTCCAGCTGGCCAAGAGCCACTATGCCACTCTCATCAGCTTTCTCAAGCACAGACACAAACATGGGGCACCTAAGGGCTGTTCCATTTGTTGTCCTATGGGGGGGTGGAAGGCATTGGTCATTTGTGCACGCGGGGGAGGGGTCGATATGTTCCTATGCAAATCCTCGGGGTGGGAGGGTCGACATCCAGCTGTGTCCGCAGGGGGCTTACGGAGGCACCACGCGGACAAGTTACAAGTAGAGTCTTAAGCTGTCCGGAGGGTCGAGAGAATCCGGACACATGTATAAACCACGTTGACGATCGACACTCAGACTCACGCAATGCAGAAACTCTGATGATACAAAACAATTTCCACCCAGACTACCAGACAAACGTTAACGGAACCCTCCAAGACGACACAATTGCAATAAAGTTAGCATGGCTCCTCCTTTGACCGTGGAAACGCTATTAGGTGACGGCATTTTGCGTCAGCACCTCACTGATTTCATGAGAGAAGGTTTCTCAATTGACGTCCTGAAGGAACAAATCCCTGACGATGATCTAGTAGAGCTTGGTCTCACTACCGCGTCTATATCTATAGCTGGTGTTCGCTTGCGTACTTGGAGTCTAGCCACACTTGGTGAAGAACGCTTTAAAAGAATCTGAATGATATGCCGTCACTTGATATATTAGGGGAAACAGTGATGAACACTTCCAACGCAATCAAGTCAAGCAAGGAAGAACTTAGAGCTATATTTTCCACCATGGCGACGCGGCGGGTTTTCCTCAACGCTGGGCAAGCGGAACTTGCCAAGCAGCTTGCTACCGAGGCTTGACGCGAGTGCCTCATCAAATTGCGTGTTCCCCATAGTGAGCCCGTTCTTGTTTTTTATTGGTAACCCAATTGCACTGTGCTTTCATCAAACAACGCAGTCGGCATTTTTCTTCGATATAGAAAATGAAATGAAGTCTGCATAATTTGCATGTCCGGAGGGGGGATGGGGGGCTCCGGTGATCATGTCCTCAGGGTGGGAGGGGTCGATATGCATGGTTGTCCTCAGGGGGGGAGGGGGTTCAAGCAACGTGCCTTCCACCCCCCCCCATAGGACAATAAATGGAACAGCCTAATGTCTTTTACCCGTGTTTTGCTATGTGCTCGGCTAAACCGGCTGACCGACAGAAGTATCACCCTGCAGTCATCGTGTCTGTAGACCATAAGCCTCAGGTCCAGCACAGATACCAGGTGTACTTCGACTCTGCTGACTCACACTCCACCCAGTATGCAGACACCGATGCTGTCATCATCTCCCCAGACCAGAAGGCCATGCTCCTTGCCCTCAGGGACGCAGACTCGGACCCCGCAGACTTCCCGAGTGATGCCTTCATGGACGAGCCAGACCCTGCCACATACAGACAGGCTCGGCTCAGCCCTAATTGGAGACAGTGGCACAAAGCCATTCAGTCAGAGATTGACGGCATACTTCAGCCAGACAGGGCCGATCCAGTCACCGCCTTCCCCCCAGGCTCCACCGTCCTCCCCAGTAAGTTTGTCTTTAAGCTCAAGAAGCTGACAGACGGCTCCCTTGACAAGTTCAAGGCCAGATGCACCACTAGAGGAGACATGGACCGCACCTTCTATGAGGAGGCGGAGACCTTTGCCCCTACACCTCAGCTGACCACCTTCAGACTCCTACTAGCGCTCTGCCTGACACACGGACTCATGCCATACCACTATGATGTCTCTCAGGCTTTCCTCCAGGCTCTAATACCTGAGGATGAGCGGTACTATGTCAGGTTTCCGAAGGGGTACATCCATCCCCTAGGATATGTAGGTGCCTATATGAAGAAGGCACTCTACGGACATCGGACCTCAGGCAGACTCTGGTCAGAGACCGCACACAGGTTCATGACAGACCGCTACTCTACACTCAGCAGGTCCACATATGACGAGTGCCTGTACATCGGCTGGATTGACGGTCAGCTCTTCATAGTCATCATCTACGTTGATGACTTCATTGTGGCTTGTGCCGATGAGCGGTCCAGATCCCGGTTCCACACTGACATCATGTCCACATTCCAGGCCACCTACTCTGGTGTCCTCAACCAGTTCCTCCAGCTCAGGGTTGATGTCCAGACTGAGACACTTCCTACAGGAGAGTCATACCCGACCAGGATTGAGCTTTCACACGAGCGGAGCATCACAGATCTGTGTGCTAAGTTCAGCATAGCCACGGATAAGCAGCCACCTCGATCACCGATGGCAGAGGGTCTCTCCCTCCCCATTCCCCCACCTGATGCCATTGACAGGTCCATTGAGACACCCCTCAGATCCTTGATCTACTCTCTGCTCTGGTTAGCCAGGACAGTCAGACCCGACATATACTACCACGTCACGTATCTGGCTCAGTTTTGCCACCAGCCCACAGTTGAAGCCTTCACCGCTGCCAAGTGGATCCTTCACTATGCCTATTCCACCAGAGACTACACACTTGCTATGGCTATTGACTCTGCAGCACCCCAGCTCACAGCGTTCTGTGACTCAGGCCATGCAGGAGACACTGCCACACGGAACTCAGTTTCCGGCTACTGTCTCTACTTTCACGGTATGCTCATTGACTGGTGGTCAAAGAAGCAGAAGTCATGCACTGCCCTTCACTCTACAGAGGCAGAGTATGTTGCCATGTCAGAAGCCTGCACCTCCGCCCTGGCCATCTACAACACACTGACAGAGTTCTTCCCCTCAGCTGAGCCCATCACCATCAATGTAGATAACTCAGCAGTTCAGACTTTGGTCACTCAGCGTGCACTCTCTTCTAAGCTCAAACACATTGCGGTTCGGTACCACGCGGTTAGGAACTGGTGCCAGGGGCCCCTCAGGAAGTTTACACCGGTCTGGATTCCGACCGATGACAATCAGGCTGACATTTTCACCAAAGCCCTTCCTACCACCAAACACGGGGTTCCCATTATGTCTATTACCCCTAAGTTGGGTATACCCAACTTAAGGGCCATTTAAGTTGGGTTTACAATTTTTAGTGGCCGCACGATTTCTGTGTGATCGCCAGACCGGACGCTATATTTTAATAGCTCAAAATGACGGCAAAAATGTCCTCTTTCGCACACGTACATGCATGATTGGCCAAATCCAATTTATCAGTTAGAAAATTTGGAAAGTATGCGAGGGGGGGGGCAAAAATGTGTGGTATTTTCAAGGACTTTTCGGTTCTGGCATACCCATGCTACTTCAACGCAGCATATTTTGAGGGTCAAGACGACCTCCGATCAATTTTTTGACAAGACACTGCAGAAAGAGCAACTCGAGAACTTGCCGACATGGGTCGCCAAAATTTCATAGGAGCTTCGAGGAAGTTCCCATGTGCTCTTAACGCTTAATCGGGTTAAGTTGGGTTAACCCAACTTAGCAAAAATGGCAAAATACCCATGCTACTTCAACGCATATTTTGAGGGTCAAGATGACCTCCGATCAATTTTTTGACAAGACACTGCAGAAAGAGCAACTCGAGAACTTGCCGACATAGGTCACCAAATTTTCATACGAGCTTCAAGAAAGCCTCCATATGCTCTTAAAGATAAGTTGGGTATACCCAACTTAGGTGCGGGTAATAGACAATTATCGACAAGTTCACTGCCCGCCTCTTGGATATTAAGGACCGGGGTGTTAAGCTGAAGGAGAAGCTACGAGCAGCTGAAGCACAGAAGCTGCATGCCCAGCAGCAACAACTACAACAACAACAACGACAGGATGAGATTGTCTTAGCATCACTGCAGCGGCAGAACTTGATAGGGTGACCCGAGGCGAGGGAAGGTGGGCCTCTGCGAGCATGTCTACTGTATTTCTAAAGACCCGGAGGCACCACTAGGACCAGTTCTAGCCAATGCAAATGCCTGATCTATGCTTGCTCCGTCTTCGAGTATATTGATGTATTTCTTGTCTTACATTACCATGCCACTGCCACACACATCCACAGAATGTGGTGGTGTCACGGGGGACTAGATATATAGTACTGCCCCCTGTATGACATTCCTCGATGCATGTGACAGATGACTGCATTATTCGGCTCGAGACCGCGAGTCACAGCGACAGAGACCGCGAGTCACAGCGATAGTGACCGCGAGCCACGTGTTAGAGTACTCGAGCATCACCGTAGCCGTACTCGTACAGCCTTACACAGCGCACGTAGCATAAGCTACTTACACTCTCAGACTCTCATATGTTATATCTTTACAGACATATTATCACCGTTTGAGCCTCATATTTTTGCGCGTACAGCGATAGTATTAAAACACTGATATACAGAATATTCTACCCTGTATGTGTTTCAAACTATCTATTACCATGCGCACATTGGCATCGTGGATGGAACGTAGAAATCGGGCCACGTTTGTGTGCATTTGGGATCACGGCACCGCGAACGTGCCATCGGAGGTATATTGGGATGGATACCGCGGATATATCCGATCACAAGTACTTATCGGATTTTTACTTTTTTAGAGCCACCATCAGTTGACACGTCGGATGATATATATGTGTTATCGGCTGAGGTGGCAAGTGATAACAGAATATTCTAAAGTGATAACAGAATAATATGCTGAGGTGGCAAGTGATAACAGAATATTCTAAAGTGATAACAGAATAATATGCTGAGGTGGCAAGTGATAACAGAATATTCTAGGCCGATAACAGAATATTCTAGACTGATAACAGACTAAAAATGCTAAGGTGGCAAGTGTTAACAGAATAAAAAACTATTGGAGAATACAGTAATTTCAGCAAAAATCTCGGCGTCCAAAGAAGTCCTGCGCAGCAAATTCTGGCAACACAGAATTCCGAGCACCGTGGCCAATTCATTCATGCAAAGCGGAATCCTCACAGCAAGTGAGGTAGTGGCTTCGCTCACGAAACCTGCGAAGCCCGATTGCCGAGCTCAGCCATATCTGTGCTACTGTGCTGCCATACATTCCTGCACAACCGACAATCGGTATACACAACTATGTCGCTCAGAACACGCATCAACCCATGAAATCATGCATAGGCATCCAAGTGGATAATGCTGCATATTTCCGAAAGAGAAAGAAGCCGAAAGAAGCAACGTCACCTATGAAAAGCATAGGGATAAAAGCGCACCTGCTCGCAAGCCACATCAGAAGCCAACGGCAACTCCTGCCACGGAGATTGCCGGGCTCAGACATATCTGTGCTGTCGTACATTCCTGCACAACCGGCAATCGGTATACACAACTACTACTCAGAACATGCATCAGCGCACAAAGTCATGCACAGACATCCAGGTGGATCACAAGTACATGTCATTATTCGGCTTTGTCCAGCTAAACATGAAGGTTTAGTTGTGAAATCACATATGATCGACCATATTTGAGACCATTCGATGTGCATTATGGTGTTAACAAACTACGCTATGGTTAACCCACCGTAAGGCGTTCTTACGGTGGGTTACCCCACCTTGAGCCCAATAGACAATGTGGCATCGTGCGTGTGTTCAAACTGATGGTTCTCCTTTTGAATTTTCCCCAGGCGCACTTGGGGACCAAATAAGCCCGCACATCATTCAAATTGAAGCTATATACCATGGCCAATGATGTGTGTGGTTGTGGGTTGGTTGGCATAATGCCATTCGTCGTAAGTAGCATGCATGTTTGGGTTTGGATTTGTACTTGCCATAATTTGCGTGTAATATTGACTTTATTCCAGCCTGGGTAGCGGGCTTTAGCCTCGGGAATCCAAGTTGTGAAAATGAACATATAGCCCAACCGACTGTAGAATATTGAAATGGGTAATCACCCATGTCAACCCACCTATAAGAAAACCGTAAATTCCAGGTCAGCCCGCTTTTCTCATCAACTTGGGTACCCCCCCGCCAGCGCCAGCGTCCTACATGGAATCTGTTAAGAATAGTGACCGCGATCTTTTAAGCCAGCCAGCACATTCCATAGCCATCCACGTGCCATCCGTACATAGCCAGCCACATTTCTTAAAATTTCTAGAAAATGGACCCTGAGATTTATTCCGGGTGAAAGTATAATACTGTAGTTACGTGTGAACTTAATCATCATATCGTACTGTGCCTCGATTTTTGCAGAGTTTTATTAAAAAAAAATCTAATAAAAATAGCATCTGCCTACACCATTTTGGTAAAATTTCCAGCCTAGATTTCTTAATATATGAAATGTATGAAATGGCCCTTAAGATAGGCAGCCAGCACCATATTTCTTATTATTGCAGGGTGATTCCATAAAGAAAAAAGCCCAGCCAGCTTTTCTCATCAACTTGGGTACCCCCCCCCCTAAGGGGCGTAACTAGTTAGGCCAGTTAACTAGTTAGACCCAGTTACTACCAGTTATTGTTACTAGCTAGTTAATCAATTTCATTTTTATCAACTAACTGACCCTAGCTAGTTAATTAATTTGCACTAACCGTTTGTAGCTAGTTAATCAATTATATTAATCGAATTAACTACTTAGTGGCAGTAACGAGCTGACCCCTCTCACAATTTATTAATTACCAGTTAATCACCCATGTTGCCCATCGCGATCGGTCGGAAAATCGAAAACTTGAGATTTTTGATTTTCGTCACAGTCGAGTGACATCAACCTGATCGCGTGAGCCGAGATGAGTGGCATGAGCACGTAGTCGAGTGTCGAGCGTTTTCACGAAGCCAGTTGTTGTCTTCTTTATCTGGTATCTCTTGGAAACATAAGCCTTTATTTATACAGTAAGCACTTGTAGAGTTCATATATTTTGCAGAACTGTCCGTTCGATATAGGTATATCGCGTTAAAAGGCTTTAGATATTATGGGGCGTACAAAGAAGAAACTGTCGGCATCGACAGCTTCAAAAAGCGGTCCTCGAGGTGAGGGTGGAAATGTTTCGATTAAGCTTACTCGAAAGATGTACTTCGCGTATTGTTCACGAGCTCGCCTATTACTGAGACGTAGAGCCGTCGCAAAAAGTTCGAGTGTCACAAAGTGGTCACATGCATAATGCAACATTTGCAACTTTTTGGAGTTGTGTGACCTTTTAAGGTCAATTGTAAGACTCGGAGTGAAAAAAAAAATTCAAAAAAAATATTTTCCGGCTCGCCGGCGGCCAAAATCGATGGTTTTTGGCCTGAAAAGGCCATTTTGAGTGCGCGGGTGCTAGAGGATTTCCCGTCGGTGTCCGAATCGCGTGTTTGAACTTCGTGGGACCTTCCAAGGACCATCACGAACTACTTAGTGGAAGAAATGATGAGAAATTTTTGTTTGGGGTGCTCGCCGGGGGCCAAAATGGCCGTTTCTGGGGCCTGAGCGGGCCATTTTGCGTGCGCGGGGCTATAGGATTTCAGTTAGGTATCCGAATCGCGCGTTTGAAGTTCGTGGGACCTTTCAAGGACCATCACGAACTACTTAGTGGAAGAAATGATGAGAAATTTTAATTTGGGTGCTCGCCGGGGGCCAAAATGGCCGTTTCTGGGGCCTGAGCGGGCCATTTTGCGTGCGCGGGGCTATAGGATTTCAGTTAGGTATCCGAATCGCGCGTTTGAAGTTCGTGGGACCTTTCAAGGACCATCACGAACTACTTAGTGGAAGAAATGATGAGAAATTTTAATTTGGGTGCTCGCCGGGGGCCAAAATGGCCGTTTCTGGGGCCTGAGCAGGCCATTTTCAGGGTTTCAGGGTTTGTGCTACATGTAGGTCAAGGATAACATCGAATTTGCAAGCAACCCATGTCCGTTGCATTCCTATGGGGTTTCGCATTATGATTGCAAGCATATTGGACCATTATAACCCATCAAAGATTAAGTTACACAAGTGCAGCTAGGATACGTTGATGCTCCGCCTCCGGTACTATCAAGTAGTCCTGCCTGCCTACTTTGCGCTTCCTCAGAGCCACTTCCACACACACTATATGATGTGAGTACGTCAAACATTTTCTGCTATTGTCTACAAAGTACTCCGTGCATGTGCTTTCATCCCTCCATTCCAAAAATCTGCCTTCAACAACGAACTCGCCGGGGGTAGCATGCACTCCTGCCCCTGCACTCCCCCCCACACCCTGTGTGTAGTAGTCGTCTTTGATGCCGTCCGCGTCTAGCACTTGATGCACTCCACCTAGCGCCTTCACCAAATAATATTGGTGGTTCTCATCTCCCCCCGATGAGCGTGCAAAGATGCTTCCTCGTGAAACCTCCACTTGCGCCACGTCGTGCGCCTGCTCCGCTGCACGCATCCTCGTTCGCCGCTCTTCCCCTACCGCCTCCGCCACCATCGTGAAAGGCACCCATTCATCCACATGACTCTTATAATGGCACCCTTCACTATCCGGTTGCGGGTGCTCACATTGTGCGTAGCAATAATCGCAATAACATGGACGATCACGCTTCAACCCAACCATTAGGCCAACTCCCGCCCGCACCGAGTGCAACGCCAAAGTGCCATCCACCGTCTTGAAGCCCTGGCCCGACTCGTCGACATCGCCATCCTCCACCAAAAAGAAGAACCGCTGCCCAAATGCCGAGCGCCGGTTGGATCCTTGGTCCTTCGCAAACTGCAATCTCTCCAGGCAGAATTCATACAAATCCCTTGCATTCAATATCTTTCCATACCACTTATCCGTTGTTGCCATTACCGCCAAACTAGCCTCATGCTTCACCGCAACTCCCATTGCATCTTGCTCGCCTCGTGCGTGGGATGTCTCAAAAAAGTTTCGTTGGCACGGTATGCCAAGCCCTCGTACCCAATCCATCGGGCGCCCGCTCTCCACCACATCCGCAAAGGCCGTGCCGCATTTGTCTGCGCCGCACTCCCATCCGCCCACTCGTGAATGAATTTTGGGAGGGGCAAACCTCTTTTCTGAAAGTACTCCTTGACGATGAGTTTACGCATGTGCTGGATGGCACGGTGGCTATGGGGCATGTCGTTGCCCATAAAGTACAGGTAATCCTTCACAATGATGGGATTCTCCTCCGTGGACTCCACCCCGTCCACCTCCTTTACCGCATGCCGCCATAGCACGCAGCATAGTAGCGAGGCCTGCTTCACAATCCAATGCAAGGATTGGATTGCCCGTGGAATGTTCAATGCATGGTTCTCGCTGAAGTCGAAAAGAAGGAGGCAATGGCCCAAGGGCAAATTCTCCTTGCACTTGTTGAACATGTTCATCGTGTGTTGGGCCATAAAGCAATGGTATGGATATGGCTTTAAAAATGGACAGGTTTGCCCACTCACCCCGGCTAGTTCTTTCACCGCCCAGTCCCCATCTGCATCCTTCCGCACGAACTTGCCCGCGCACGAACACTTCTTGGACTCCCCCGGCACATGCCCCAGCATACACCCTTGTAACTTGGACACGAGCTCCCCTACCGGAGTCTTCTTCTGCACAAACTGTACTCGGTGTTTGTTCTTCCCGTCGTCGTCGGTTCCCACCACCGCGCTCTCGTAGGTACTCCACTCAACCTGCTGACCGGCCTTTCCTATCTCCGCCTCGCACAGCTTCAGGTTTCGCAACCCCCCGCAATCCTCGCACGACCCATCCAAGCAAGGCATAGCGTGAAACTCCGCAGGCTCTCCGTCTGCCCCCGTTGGCTTCGGGCACAACAACGACGCTACAAACTTTGACGTCGACGAGCCAACCTCGGACCGCCCGCAGACCTTGTCCGGGAACGCCTCTGTCGGCTTTCGATTGGATAGAACTGCCCTCTGCCCCCCTAGCAGAGGGCAACACGTCCTATCCTCGCACTCGCACTTAGAGTGCAATACCTCGTGCGCACGGTTGTATGCTGTCAATGCCAACCGGAAGTCCTCGTGATATCTGCAGCAGCAGGATATCGTGTCCCTCCGGGTAAGCCTGCGCACTTCCTTCGGCTTCTTCTGCTCGAAAGTCCTCAAGCCCACCTTCACATCAGGTTCCTTCTTCTTGAACCTTCTGAACACCTCCAGCTGCGTCATCTCCAGCCACTGCTTTGAGGCCTTTTCAACTCTCCCGTCTTCACGTCGAACCTGTATGACATCCCTTTTGCAGGTGGACACCCGCGTTATCCCTGGGCTGAGCCAGAAGTCCCTTATTTTCTGCAACACTTCGGCGTTCAGGGCGTCCTTTGCCTTCTTCTTCACTTCAGTCACCAAGCCCTTCAGCAGCCCGCTTCCTCGCCTTGCTGCCAGCTCAAGGCCCATACCAGCTTGCAAGTTCCGGTGCCCTAACTGCCCTGTGGTTACCACACCGACTTTTATGCCTAAAACTCCGGCGACCTCTTGCACTATTTCTGACGCCCCTCCCCCAAACGCCATCGCTGCTCCTGCCAGTTGAATGTCGCGGTCTAGTTTGCAGCGGCTGCTTGCGAGGGAGGCGAAGGCCGCACGTAAGCTGCTCACTATGCTCATACCCACGCGATCCTCTGGTGCACGCATGCCACCACGCACCGCTGTTTGAATGCCGCTGTCCAACGTTTGCACATAGTTCGCGAGCGCTCCTGGTATCAAATCGTCACGCGCGTTCTGAAATACCCCCTGCAGCTTCTTGTTCCAGTGACTTTTGCTTCCCCGCGGGATACCGATAGCAGCGGTAGCGCCCGATCCCCCTCTTCAGGGACCCGATCAGGGATATCCACTCGCAAACGCTTCCTCGCGCGAGAGTCCGCCTGACGTCGCCTTGCTGCAGCGCGCCGTTTCGCAACAGTGGATACTGGCGTCGTCCCAACTGCAGGCGACGCTATACGCGATGCCACAGCGGGCGGTCTAGGGGATGCCACAGCGGGCGCCACAGCGTGCGCCACAGCGGGCGCCACAGGGGGCGCCACAGCGGGCGCCACAGGGGGCGCCACATCCAACCAGTACTTAGCGAAGGCTGTGATGCGTGAAGCAAGTTCCATGCCACGCTCTACATCTGCTGCATCCACCGGGTACACCTCAGGGAAATCATGCGCCTCTTTGCCAAGGCTTTGCAACAACGGCAGTAAGTCAACTAACACTCGAAGAGAAGACATTGTCCCCGCTAGCTGTTGGGTGTGGCCAAAGCCACAGGTGGGAACCTATGCAATTAGTTCCCCCCTTAAAGTCTAAATCAGTTCCATACTGCAGTAGTAGGGCGGTCCGCTGCTGTACTCTCTCTGACTTTGTTTTTAAAAAGCAGTTCCCAATTCACCCCCCTATAATCGTCCAGGCCCTCTGCTTCCATCAAGACATCCCAAGCGCAAGGTAGACAAGCGAGCGCGTACTGGTAGTCGGTAATATCGCACAGATAGCAATCAGGTCCAAACCATACGTGCACTCTTGCTCTCCTATTGCAATAGTCGCACTTCATGATACTTGAGAGTTTAAGTCTTTCGAGTTTGCACTTTCGCGTCCGGTGTTATGCCCGTTCAGGTCTAGTTCACGCATACACGCATCACCGGCCGCGAGATCTAAGCTCCGATGTGACTGGACTGATCTCGCGGCCGGTGAAACTTTTCGGTGTACACATCAGATTATGGTATAATTGCGCAAGAAGATGTCACCGGCCGCGAGATCAAAGTCTCCCTGTGACTGGATCGATCTCGCGGCCGGTGAAATTTTTCTTCTTACACATCAGATTGTGTATAATTTCGCAGAAGATGTCACCGGCCGCGAGATCTAAGCTCCGATGTGACTGGACCGAGCTCGCGGCCGGTGAAATTTTTCTTTGTACACATCAGATTATGGTATAATTGCGCAAGAAGATGTCACCGGCCGCGAGATCAAAGTCTCCCTGTGACTGGCCTGATCTCGCGGCCGGTGAAGCGCATGCGCATTTTCAAAGCTTTGCAAGTTAGTTACAGTACGGTTTGGCGAAAGTCCTCACAAGTTTCTCAGTTTGTTTAGTAACACCTAGTTACTAAAATCTTCTATATACTTATACTCTCAATACTTATCGAGAAAAAAATGGCCAGTCGTGGAAGTCAAGCGTTTTCAATAGCCTCCGGCGCGGAAGCGCAACCCAGGCGGAGCAGGCAATCTCTGTTCCCCCCTCGCCTAGGATGCGGGGTGCCGGATTGCCCGCACATTGGAAAGGCACCACTGGTCGAAGTGCAGGCGACGAAGTGCACTCTATGCCAGGGCTTTTTTCACAGGGGTTGCGGCACGGAATCTCCTAAGTACAAAGGGGAATGCAAGCGCTGCGGGGACATTACCCGCGAGCACTGCCTGTTTTGCGGGAAGGGTGCAGCGCAGGGCGCTCCTGTGGGCCACGCATGCAGAATTTGTAAACGCGGGTTTCACGGCCGTTGCGCGGTTGGCCTCGGGGTGGAAATGGACGATATAGCTTTTTGCCATCGGTCCAACTGTAAAGGCCCGTTTCACGGGCTGTACAAAACTGAACCTGCGTTTTTTGACAAGCAGCCCTCCGGCTCATTGGCCTTGCCAGCACAGGAGGCAGCAGGGGAGGCGATCGCGGCAGCAGGAGGGGAGGCTGCACAGCAGGCGGCAGGGGAGGCGATCGTGGCAGCAGGAGGGGAGGCAGCGGAGGCAGGAGCGGTCCCCAAGCCTATTTCCTTTTCATGCCTTTTAATGACGAAAGGAGAAGGGGAGGCGTCAGAGGAGGAAGCACAGGAGGCAGCACAGCAGGCAGCAGGGGAGGCGCATGCGGCAGCAGGAGGGGAGGCTGCACAGGTGCCAGCACCTGTGCAGGCAGCAGGGGAGGCGCATGCGGCAGCAGGAGGGGAGGCTGCAC
>LGRX02002764.1:14661-29893 GCA_001247695.2 Cymbomonas tetramitiformis | reverse complement strand
CTATCATGTATCTGTACTCAAGTACAAGGTAAGTATGGCCATGTTTATACATAAACAACGAAGGGTAAGTATGGCCCTACCTATCATATATCCATGCTCAAGTACAGGGTAAGTATGGCAATGTTTGAATGATTTTTCGATTAAAAATATTTACTGAAAGTGTTTATTTTTTTATTTTCTGCTCCTCTTGTTCCCTTTCACTGCAGGACTGTCTACATTTCTCTTATTTTTGCCTTTTGCAGAAGGAGAAGGAGCCTCTTCCTGCTTGTCCTCGTCCTCGCCCTCCTCTTCATCCCCCTTTTCGGGCGCATCATCATCCGCCGTGTCGGGCGTGGGTACATAGTCCTCATCCGGGGAATCGGATTCCTCCTCGTCCTCCGCGGAGGTTCCCGCCGGTTTAGGCACTTTCAGCCCGTCGGGCTTCCCGGAGTGGTAGTACAACAACTCCTTTCCGTCGTCGTACCTTTGTGTTGCGTGCTCCCATGGCACGCAACACAAGAGGCTCCCCGTAGCGAACCTCCCCTTGAGGAAGTCATCGAGGTGCCTCTTGAACTCTGCCTTCTCAGGCACTTTTTCCTCCACCTGTCCGAACAGGTAGAGTAGTGCCTTTTTGACCCGGTCCTGGTGGACCGGGTCGTACAGAGTCCAATGGAACTCCGTGATCTGCAAGCACACGCGTAAGTTAGTTCGAAGTGTAAACATGTCCGAATATGGCCATGTTTAAGCGGTTTCGTAGGAAAACATTGCAGGTAGGGCCATGTTCGGGTCTTACCTTGATGCACAGCTGGTCGCGTGGGAGCCCCCCCCGCCACCTGGTGCCCAAAGTGCCATGCCGGCTTCTTGGGCACCGTCTCCACCACCACCCCGCAGAGCAGGGGGGTGTGGACCTGCGGGGTGAGGTCGTCCTTGTACCAAGAGGTGGGAACATCGGGTGTCCCCGCCTTCCACCTCTTCTCCTCATCCTCCACCTCGTGGTCCTCGCTAGCCATGAGCAAGGCGTGGTCGCCGACCTTGAGGCGGCCGTGCTCAACCTCCTCGGCCGCCCGCTTTCGGGCTTCGGCCACCTTGAGCCCTTGGCGCTTGGGCGCCATGGGCTCCTTGCCCTTGCCCGCCATGGCCTCCTTGCCCTTGGGCCCGGCCTTCTCCTTGCCCTTGGGCTCGGCCTTCTCCTTGCCCTTGGGCTCGGCCTTCCCCTTGCCCCTGGCCTCCTCCTCCTCCTCCTCCTCCTCCTCCTCCTTGGCGTCGATAAGATCCCGCAGGATTGCCTTCCGATCCTCTGCTGCCACGACCAACACTAAGTTAGTTTCAAACATGGCCATGTTTGCATAGGTAGTGTGTAAACATGGCCTTACTTGTATAGTACTTCTGTACTAAACGGTGCGAACCGAGGGCCTTACTTGCACATAAGAAACGAAGAACTTATCACAAAACTTATTTCAAGCAAAGAACGCACCTTCCGTTGGGACGTCGCCGTTCTGGGTCAAACCCGCAGCCTCCACCCCGGCCTTGATCTCGGCCGTTGTGGGTTGGCCTTTCTTTTGGGAAAACACCTCCACGTTGGCGGTGGTGTATGCATGCCCGGGTATGTTGCATACCCAGACATGCACCTCCCCCGCCTTGAGGCGCCACCTCCCCCACTTGTGACGGCGCCTCAAATTTTGCATCAAGGTGGACAACTTCATATGCTGGTTGTCCCCACTTGAGCCCAACGTGGCGGTGAGGGGCATTAGTTCCGCCATTCGACGGCGGAACCTATCCCTAGCCAGGGTCTGTTTATCCAGACCCTGGAAGGGATTTACGTGCCCCTTCACCACCATATCGTCTGTGAAATCAAACACAAACACCCCACACGTTAGCATCTGAACTTCCTGCGACAGGACAACATAAAACACAAGCAGGACACTACCCAAATATTGCCCTATTTACGCAGTGTACACCCCCTACCTACAACTGGAAGGTGGGCGAACAGGGCTGTGTTCGTGCAATGTTCTAACACCCTAGCAAGTGTTTTTCAAGCAGGATTTCGGCTGGGTTACTCACGGAAGACGTCTCTCCTGTGTTTCGCCGCCTCCTTCCCCTCCTTTTTTTGCGCTTTCTGAAGATTTTTAACTGAATCCCCTGTGGACTTCACCTTGGCCATCGCAAGGGCGAAGCGGTCAAGCCCACTCCCCTTCTTGCTTTCGGCCCCCGGATCCTCCCTCCTCCTCCTCCTCCTCCTCCTCCTCCTCCTCGTCCGTGTCCTCGGAGCCACCGCTCTCGGAGTCGGACGCATTTAAAAGCGCATACTTGCGCTTGTATTGCCGGTACTTTTCCTTGTCCGCGAGCTTGCCCATTTTCGCGCGGGCAACTTTAAATTGGTCGTAGGATAACATGCCGCTCGGCATTTTTCAAATCACTTACGTTTCTAGGGAGGGAGGTGGTGCTTCGCAGGCAGCAGTAAATTCTAGCCTTAAAACGGTATCGCTCGCTTTAATAAACCGTTTTGACTTCCTGCAAGGTAAAGCACCACCTCCCTCCCTCGTATCCGTTCCACGCAGTACGCCGCCTGCATTTCCGTGGATCGATGAGAAGGGGAAGGGAACGAAGCGGGATTCGCGGTCACTCGAGGTCAACGCATTTCGTATTCGCATCGGACGCCCCAATTTGAAATTACTTTGGCACTTTCGATCGCCAGGCGTTGGATTCGTCGATCAGTCGGATTCGAATCGCGCCGCGCGCATGACCATGCCCCAGGGCAACGCAAGTTTCCGTCGTCTTCTAGTTTTGTTTTTTGTTCTCGCAAGTTGAAGTTCCACATAATAAAGGCCTTTTTTCCAAAGGCCTTTACAACCTTTCAACAAACCGTTTTCACCATTGTAGTCTGCGCCCAAGCCCCCTTCTTTTGAGCTCAACTTTGTTTTTTCACCAAAATGACCGATTTTTTTGGCACGCCCGCCTGCACCCTAAGGTATGGTCTAGACACGTGACCATGTTTGGGTCGTTTCCCCATTGGGTTTTGCATTTGGGGCATTGATGTGGGTTATGTGCGCCGCGGAAGATGTCTACCTTGTGTTCGCGTGAATGCTGTTCGAACCGGGCCATACCAGGGCAATTCTACTCAGGTACAAGGTAAACATCTTCCGCGGCGCAACACAACGTGGTTTGCCTTGTTTTACTGCCAACATTGCCCAAAAATGGCCAAGTTTGCCACGTGTTTTTAAACACAGATCAAACATGGTCCGTTTTATGTACGTCTTGCCCAATGTTGGCAGTAAAACAAGGCTAACAAGGCCGTGTTTCACCATCTCGGCTGTTGAAACTGCTTAGGTAGGGCCATATTTACGCCATACTTATGATGGTACAGCAGGTTACGTACGTGGGCAAAAGCGGTTTGCAGGCACAATAGGCGATGACATCCCGCGCACAGAGATTGGCGCAAGGTGGGATTCCGGAGGAGAGACGGAGGGTCAATCCCGCGAAAAGAGCCACTGTTGCATATCGCTTGGCAAATTCTCCGGGTGAGGGCGATGGGTTGACGACGCCGCCGCGTGCGGACGATGCCTTCAAGAGGCAACGTGTCCTCGAATGGGATGCCAATCCCACGAATGGGTTTATAGATTTAGTTGAGGAACTCTTTTGGGATGGAATCATTCTGACGGAAGAATACGACAATCATCCGGCACGCGCCACCTTCACTGACATTGAACGCGACGGCATGACCGGGTAGGGCCCTACCTGCCTTGCTCTCGGGACGAACCCGGGGTGGGCATTGCCCTACCTGCGATGGGAAGGGGCCAGGTATGGCCGTGTTTTGACGTGTTCGCTGTAGGTCGGACCGAAAAGCACGGAAATTCCTGCCACATGCGACCTTGCGCGCCGGAGGCCCTGGCCAAATTTTTGCTTTCCCTACCTCGCCTGTGTGATGTTAAACTTTCATTGTGGTTCGTCGACTAAGGGGTGCTGCGGCACGATTACGGTACGGGTAGGGCCCTACCTGCCTTGCTCTCGGGACGAACCCGGGGCGAGCATTGCCCTACCTGCAATGGGAAGGGGTTAGGTATGGCCATGTTTGGCCGTGTTCGCTGTAGGTCGGACCGAAAAGCACGGAAATTCCTGCTACATGCGACCTTGTGCGCCGGAGGCCCTGGCCAAATTTTTGCTTTCCCTACCTCGCCTGTGTGATGTTAAACTTTCATTGTGGTTCGTCGACTAAGGGGTGCTGCGGCACGATTACGGTACGGGTAGGGCCCTACCTGCCTTGCCCTCGGGACGAACCCGGGGCGAGCATTGCCCTACCTGCAATGGGAAGGGGTCAGGTATGGCCATGTTTGGCCGTGTTCGCTGTAGGTCGGACCCCCATGCCGAAGACATTGCAGCCACAGCTATTACTTCGCCCCCATGTACCCATACACCCAACTCCGAAGCCAACTCCGACCGCCGCGACATGGACTCAGACGACTCCATGCTGCCAGGTCAGCGGTCAAACAAGGACTCGGACGACTCCTCGTTGCCAGGCTTGCTTTCAAGCACTGCCTCCGACAACTCCTCCTTGCCAAGCCAGCGCTCAGACACGGACTCGGACGACTCATCGTTGCCAGACCTGCATTCAGGCAGTGACTCGGACGATTCCTCGTTGGCAAGCCAACTTTCGGATCCAAGGTGACATTCCGTAAGCTTGATTGCGTGCTGCATTATGCAAGGACATGTTTATACATAAACAAGGGTACGTAGGGCCTTATCTACCATGTGTCTATACTCAAGTACTGATCAAGCATGGCCATGTGTATACATTAACAAGGGTAAATAGGGCCCTACCTATCATGTATCTATGCTCAAGTCCTGATCAGACATGTCCATTGCTGAAACGATGTGCGTGGGCATGGCCCTACTAACACATTTCTGATTCTTTTGCAACAGGCAACGCAATGTCACCATCCATTCCTTCATGCCCCATTCAGGCGAAGAGAAGAAAACGGTGCGCACGCCGCAAGAGTTTTTCGACATGGTGGCAAATGCGAAGGGCCACCGTTCGAGAATATGGGAGTGCATCGCCGATACACTCTACCTAGAGGACCATCCGGCGAACATCGAGTATGCCGGCCACCGTTGGGCATTGGAACCTCCCGTCCACCGAAATCTTGCCATGATCAAAGACGCGATTTTGAAAGTGGTGAGGGACGACGACATTTGTATGGCTCCGCCGGACGAGTTGAATTTGACCAAGTCCGAGCAACCCACTTTGGATGACCACGACTCCATCAAGAGCAAGGATGTCACGAGTTCCGACGACGCCAGCCCCGATGCCGATGCCCCCCCCTCCCCACACCCGATGATGCTCTTGGCCTCCGATGCCGACTCTCCGATCTCCGAGGCCGTGGCCCAAGACGATTCCCGTGCCGATGCCACCACCTCCGCACACCCGATGATGCTCTTGGCCTCCGATGCCGACTCTCCGATCTCCGAGGCCGTGGCCCAAGACGATTCCCGTGCCCATGACGCAGACACCGAACCCATCGTCCGTGAGGTAGCCGACGAGGCCATAATGTGTACTCCGCTAAACCCGGCGTTCCCACACCCTATAGCGAGGTATGGTTTCAAACCCGGTGTAAACATGGCGCTGTTTGTATATGTTCTTTGAAATACACAAGGTAAGCATGGCCATGTTCGTACGCGGTTTCGTGCAGACGCTGCCGCGGAGGTGTGGAGAACGGTCCACGCGCAAGGGACGCGCAAAAGAAGCCATGTGGTTGCAATCGTTGCGTGGACAACACCATCACCAAGGAAGTGTCAACGAGAACCATCTACACACACAAAAGGCTTTACGGTTGGCATGTACCTCCACAACCGGATCCGGATGCCGTGCTTCCTCTTAGGCCGCCTACCCCACATGATTCTACCGAACCTACTTTGGAGACGGATGAAGAGATGGATGAATTCGGAGAGAAGGATTGGGGAGGGGGGTCTATAGGAGATGCCGATGGTCGCGGCATATCCCCGATCCCTCCAAGTTCCCCCTTCCCGTCTGAGCCAGCAGGTGAGAACCTATTGAACATGGCCATACCTGCCTTGTATAGCTTCAGGTAATTGGTGAACATGGCCATGTGTGCCTAATACCTGCCCAACGTGCTCGTTGCAGTCGCCTCCCCAACTCGGCAAGAACGTGACGACACCGCCTGTTTTCACGTGAGCGTGACCTCCACACGCACGAACGGGGAGCTCCTCAAAATCGAGTATGAGTGGGAGAAGATGATGTATTTCCTCAACCACATCGAAGGCATTGACTTCGACGAGTACGAAGGGTGGATGAAACCCGGCAATTTCGACGATATGTATCCGGAGGATGACGTGCACATCTCTCTTCATTGCGGCAACCAGTCATGGGATGTGGCATTTCCTATCGTGGAGTGCCTTGTGGGAGTGCGATCGCACCCAATGTTCATCCCCCATCGAGATGATGGCATGAGTGGTACCGCACACGAGGCGAATGACGAGGAGATGGATGTAATCAACGAGATACTAAAGAGCTTGGAGGAGATGGTAAAGGTGCGACCTGAAAATAACACAACAACCGTGGTGTCGCTTGCTGCTGCTGCACTTTGAGTTAATGTGGTTTCAGGTGAGGTTTAAGGTGAGGATATGCACTGGCTAATAAGGTACTGGGCAGACATGGTCATGTCTTGCCATTTCAAAATGTAAACAAGGCGAACATTGCCATGTTTGCACAGTTACGTGGCAATGTCCGTCCCATTTCTAAAGGTGGTGTCAGTTTCGCAGGATGCTTCTGGTAAGGAAAACCATGCCTTCATGCTCATGCTCGATCTCTTGGAATGGAACTTGGAGCATGGCCTTAGTCAAGGATCCTTTAACGACTTGTTGGAGATACTTCGTCTAAATTTGCCGAAGATGTTCCCGGAGGGCACTCTACCGAAGAACTACCAAGAGGCCATAGGACATCTATCCATGTATGGCTTGCCTTCTAAGTCGGTGGACATCTGTGTAAATGGATGTTGCAGATTCGACGGAGAGCACGCAATGTGCCGGACATGCTCGACGTGTGGCGCCGATAGATGGGCCCCGGAGATGCTCGAGAAGCCGTTGGCGAGCCGGAGAGGAAAGTCCACGTTTTATTATTGGAACCTCCCGGATCTTCTCAAAAGGAATTTTGCGCACCCGGAGCTTTGCGTGGACATGCAAGCGCACGCCCGCCATATTCCATGCGACTTGACCAAGGAGGCGATGGGAACTATGTGGGGTAAGTGAAAATTTCCAGTTCCCGATTGTGAAAGGAATGCCCTTTGAAAGCCTACTGAACATGGCCATATTTGGGCCCTATCCCTCTGGAAACCTACTGAACATGGCCGTATTCGGGCCCTGTCCTTCTAGAAACCTACTGAACATGGCCATACTTACCTGTTTATCGCAGACAGTCCAGCATGGAGGCAACGGCGGGAAAGGTACCCCAAGTTCTTCAGCGATCCCCGCAACGTGGTGATCTTAGGATGTGCGGATGGCGCCACGGTGTGGAAGGACCTGCGCGGAGTTTTCCCGGTGACGTTTCAATACCTCAATATGCACCCCACCATCCGCGGCAAGTTTGTGAACATGGAGGTGTATGGGATATGTAGCGGCTCGAAGCCAAAAAGCACGCAACCTATCTACGAGCTATTTGTGGACCAGCTGCTGGAGTTATGGGATGGCGTGCCGTGCTACGACATCGTGAAAAAAGAAACCTTCAACTTGAGGTGCATGTTGTTTAAGATGTTGTTTGACATCAAAGGTTTGATGGATGGCGCTTGTCGCAAGGATGTGGGGGCGTACATGGCTTGCATTGCATGCAACCTGCAAGGTTGGCGATCTAGCATCTTCAAGGGGATGCGGTATACCTTCCGCACGGAAGCCGAGCCTGGTAAACAACCTTCTCTGGTATTCCCTTGATGTACTGCACGCAAGCGACAGATATTGGTTAAGTATGGCCATGCTGTGCTAGTTTTTTCATAGACATGGCCATACCCACGTGTAGACATGACCGAATATGGCCATGTTCGGACGGCTTCGATGATGGGTAGGGCAATGTTCACCCTGTTGCATCGCAGGTCCCGCAGAGTTTCAAAAGAGAACGGATGCCGAGATACGGCACCACGCGGCGCAGCACCAAACGCTTAAGGAAAGCGGACACTTCACGATGAAGGATCTCGAGACGATGATAAAAGCTACCGGTATAAAATTTCCTTCGGAATTCTCACGCTTGCCGTATTGGGATGAGGCCAAGGACTACCTCATCGACTTGATGCACTTGATCAAGAATCTTGGAGAGCACGTCCTTGACGCCGTGATGGGAACTGACTTTGACAAGAAAACGCGAACGTGGGCGAAATCTCAAGGCATTAAACCCACATGGTGGGCAACTGGTATTTTCCCCTTTCCATAGGCCTGACCCGACGTGAACCCATCCAGCGAAACCTATGTAAACATGGCTGTGTCCAGCCGTTTTGGCTTATGAACATGCTTGAACATGGCCATATGTAGGCAGTTCTGTCCGGTTTGTTCAAAAGTTTAGCATCCATACGTGAATTATGGTCGGGTCCGACACTTGAGCAGATGCGAATGGCAACTACACCAAAAGGACATCCCCTTGGCAGATTGTCGACGTGCGCACCGCTACGGGAAGGTGCTTGAAGAGAGCCGAGGAATTCGCGAGAGAGGAAGTTGGCTTTCCGGGAAATCACGGCCCACGAGATCGATCTGAAGGTGCGGTTCTCTGGTACCTTGCTCTCATGTTCCCTGTCGCGTCACCAAGAATTTACATTTTGTGTGAAGGCTGAATGCACATGGCGATGCCCACCTAGTTTACAGAGTGAACATGGCCATACTTGACCATTATCCCTTAGGAACATGGTTAGACATGGCCATACCCGTTCATGACCTTCTAGGAACATGGTGGGACATGGCCCTACCTACCTATTGTTGATGGTGAACATGGGGATTCAGGAGCTGCCGACACTTGACAAGTACATTAGAGAGTGGCTCGTCACCATGGAGAGCTCGCGACATGGGACGAGCCCTCACTGGTGGGTCCTCAACACACATCTATTGTGTCACGTGGTAGACCAACTTCGAGACCTCGGGCCGGTTCGCGAGTATTGGATGTTCGTATTCGAGTCCTTAAATGGCAAAATCGGGAGGTGGGTGAAGAACAATGCCTTCCCGGTGCAGAGCATCATGAACGGAATGGGGCGGCAGAAGACCATTCAGTATGTACGAGGGTTACTTATGGCACTTCGCAACGAAGTTCCACGGCCACTTGTCGTCCCCGCTCTTGTACGGGACCGCGTTGTTGTGGCCGATAAAGGGAAGAAGCACACATTGACCGAAGGCGAGCGAGCGTGCATCGATGTTTGGATGCGCACCAATGTGGGGCATTACCGACGGTTGCAAGACCTGCTTGATGCATATCATGAGGACTTACGAACAAGGTAAGGCCTCATCTAATCAATGCCTGAATGAAACACTAAGTAAACATGGCCATGTTCGTGCATGATTTCCATCCACGTTTCCACAAACTAATCACTCAGGTGATTCGCAGGGTCAAGAGAGGCGGTCGTGGCTTGAAGAAAGGACTGCAAAGGAGGATGACATGCCGTCTAGCCGCCGACGAAGATCCGACTCCTTGGCTCGGACGACCATTCACTCCCGACGAAATCGAGTTGTTGCGTGGTTGCCCCACAAAGTGCCGCAGGTTTAACAAGGTACAAGTGGGTAACATGCGATTCCGCATCGCTGCTGTGGACAAGAAGTTCAAAACTGTCCAGTGTTATTTCCGCTCTTTTTTCATCGAACGCGTGCGTGGAACAAGTGAAGAGGAAGAGACTGATAGGTGCGTGCCTTTCTGCTTATGATTAATGAGTAAACATGGCCATGTTCTAGCCCTACCTAGTAATGTATTGTGATAACAGGGCCATGTTCACAAACTTCGGAAAATATTTTTATTCGATAAACATGTCGCTTAAACCAATCTAAACAATATGTAAAACAGTAATTTCGTTGCGATAGGATAAGTGAAACCCAAAATCTGATACCCATTTCTTGTGGCTATATACGAGCCGTAAATAATAGGGTATCTTGACCGTGAATAACTTTTGAGTCAGGAGGTCTTTTCGAATGAAACTTTGCATACATAAAGGTCTTTTTATAGACGAACACAACGATATATTGTTCGTTGTGATAGGATAAGTGAAACCCAAAATCTGATACCCATTTCTTGTGGCTATATACGAGCCGTAAATAATAGGGTATCTTGACCGTGAATAACTTTTGAGTCACGAGGTCTTTTCGAATGAAACTTTGCATACATAAAGGGATTTTATAGACGAACACAACGATATATTGTTCGTTGTGATAGGATAAGTGAAACCCAAAATCTGATACCCATTTCTTGTGGCTATATACGAGCCGTAAATAATAGGGTATCTTGACCGTGAATAACTTTTGAGTCAGGAGGTCTTTTCGAATGAAACTTTGCATACATAAAGGTCTTTTTATAGACGAACACGACGATATATTGTTCGTTGTGATAGGATAAGTGAAACCCAAAATCTGATACCCATTTATTGTGGCTATATACGAGCCGTAAATACAGTAATCACTCAGCACATTCCATAGCCATCCACGTGTCATCCTTACGTAGCCAGCCACATTTCTTAAAATTTTCAAAACCTAGAAAATGGACCCTGAGAGCCGTGCACAGTTGAAAGAATTAAAGCAGGACTTAGCCGATGATATCATATCTGAATCAGACTATTTAGAACTGAAGGCCATCATTCTTAGTGCCGTCAAGTCAAACGCTCGTAGCAAGAATGCAACCCTCCCAGAATCCAGCCTAGATTTCTTGATATATATGAACTTTATGAAATGCCCCTTAAGATAGTCAGCCAGCACCATATTTCTTATCGCAGGGTGATTCCATAAGAAAAAAAGTCCAGCCAGCTTTTCTCATCAACTTGGGTACCCACCCCCCCCCCAAAGGCTGGCTGGTTCCTTAACGTCGAGGTTCCTTAAAGGTGAGTGATTACTGTAATAGGGTATCTTGACCGTGAATAACTTTTGAGTCACGAGGTCTTTTCGAATGAAACTTTGCATACATAAAGGTATTTTTATAGACGAACACAGCGATATATTGTTCGTTGTGATAGGATAAGTGAAACCCAAAATCTGATACCCATTTCTTGTGGCTATATACGAGCCGTAAATGCGGGCGAGGAATTGTTATCACACTTGAATATTTTTGAGTGTAGTGCGGTGCGGGCGGGGAATTGTTAGCACACAAATATTTGAATATATATAGTGTGCAAAGTTATTAAGTGCGGTGCGGGGAATTGTTATCACACACATATATGAATATGAAAAGTATGCAAAGTTATTTATGCACCTACATAATGAAACAAGCAAAGGAATATGGATGCTCATATGCTCTTATCAATAATAGAAGCAAAGCAAGGCTAGTTAGGATAGTTATCCTAAGTGTTATGAACACATACATAAAGAAGGAAAGGAAGCATACGGATATCAAGAATACAAGTATTGCAAATCACAAGAAGTTAAGTGTTAATACTCACTATGAATGAAGTGGATTACACGGCACTTAAGTCATCGGCATTTCTTTTCAAGTTTCTATTTGTTGTAACAAGGGTATCCGTATCCCACATATGGAACACCAAGACACCACGGACCCCCATGGGTTTCTTGGCCGCAAGAACTTTGAAGCCCTTGGTTGCGATGCCTCCACTCAAGACCAAGAGCTCCCCACTCCCAACACTCAACTTGTTGACGGCATTGAACTTCAAGTCCACCGATGTTGGTGGCCGCGGCTCTTTGGGAATGGTGAAGGAGGTAGGATCCACCTCCGTGGACTCCGCGGGTGCCTCTTCCTCGGCGGTCTTGTCAAAAACAACAAGGACTACCCGCAAATGATCCTTTAACCCTTAAGCCGGTGGTTAGAATTCGAGGGTTTTCTATATGTGTTGTGATAATGGATTTTTGCGATGTATGCTTAGTCACTAAATGCCCGTTTGCTTTACCAATTATTGCATACCTATATTACCAACTATTTGCGACACTACATGTCGATATATGTCGAATATATCCACTCTTATATGCGCACATGGTTAGAATGTTTTCGATTTTACAGGCACGATTTAATTTCATCGTCATTGTTGACGACATCTGCTCGACATATTTTTGCACAATTTTGGAATTAAATCATCGACCTTGATGATACGTTCCAAGGATGATTCACTTGCACCGATGTGCGTTCATCTGCCTATCGTTTTCTGTGGATTTATGCCAAAAAAACACTAAAAATACATATAGTTCACAATGTTTTCCATGCTTAAGGAATGTTTTCCATACTTAAGGGACACGTGTGGTGATTTTTGCGATACTATGGGTCATATTCCATGATGATAGCCACCAATCACTTACATAATGATCGGGACATGGCCCATGATGCAACGCGTGCTTGTAGATGAGCCGTAGGTAAGTATAACGTTGCAGTTTAGGCGCGTTTTGTATGTTTTGCAAGATAAAATTACGCAAAAAACGTACAAATGTGCAACTGATTCGCGACAAATATGCGGGTACGTGCGATATATATTATGCATACGTGCCCCGCACAAGTACGCTACGCTTACATATGCACACAACGGTGTACGTGCAAATACCCAGTGCACAAATCATGCAAGGTATGCAACCGCAATTGCCCAAGCAGCATATACTTTGCCATCGCTTCTGGGTCAGATCTGACCCAGATACCGGCTTAAGGGTTAAAAAAAAGAAAATTTTGGTAGTCTTTTTTGAAGGCAAAATCCACTTCCACACGAGCCGAATTGTGCGCCTTTGGCAAGACATGGACGTGTACCGCATTCACTTGGAACGGGTTGACGTCATGCCGCCCACGATTGGCCTCTTGTGTGGCCAAAAGCATAAGGCTAGCCATGACAAGATCCGGCGGTTGCACGTCGGACTTGCTTAGGCGGTAGCCAAAGGGTTGGTTCAACATCAAACCACACCCATACCAAAAGCTAACGGCCTCGCCTAAGGCATCCTTTCCCCCCGCGCATTCCTTGGCCTTGCTTTGAAGGTATTCCAATAAAAAAGCACGGCCGGACTCGGAGTGCCTTGAGGCGATGCGCACATTTCCTAGGTCAAGGGTTGAAGCATCCCTTGAAGGCACTAGGGGAAGGAAGGTGGGAGGCGATTGGAGGAAGGTGGGAGGCGATTGAGCGAATGTCTTGGAGACCAAAGATGGGGCGCCACCATAAAATAACAAGTCGAATTGCTCTTGTTGTATAGGAGGCCCACTAGCGGAAGGCCCATACACCGCTTTGAATGGCCTCGTGGCCCTCTTGTTGTAGACTTGTCTATCCAAGAGACTTGCGATGGCATGGAGAAGGTTGTCGTTGAAAAACTGCCCGTTTCTCTTTTGGCTCAAGATTTCGGGCTCCAAAACCACTCGCTTTTCATCGAGGGGTGGAGGAAACAATAAGATCATTTGAACGCGAAACGCGTACGTGGGCACATCGAGTGCCCTTGGGTCGAAGTGGGCGCTCCACCAAGCTTTCGCGGCTACTTTTTCGTTGAGGGTTGCGCGCATTAAGGCACGCCTATCGTCGCGCAACCCCTGATATTCCTCGAATGTCCAGGGGCTCAAATCAGCGAACAAGGGATCCCTCAAGGAAAAAAACGGACCGAGTAACAAGAGGCCAAGAATTCTTGAGCCCTCTTTGGGTTGAGTCACAAAATCCCGAGAGGCAGCCACGAGCACGACAAAATTGTCGTTTGATTTGTGCACTACATACTTTCGTAACACTTTGTTCAACGAGCCAGATTCGAAGGCCTTGAGCTCGTCGTGGGTGAGGAAGATTAGCGGGATACCTCCTTGGTTCATCGCAAAACGTAATAGCTCTCGATTAGCTTGCTCCTCGCTTCCCACCGCACCCGACATCAACGGCAAAACCTGCACCGCAAAACAAACCGTAATTTTTAAGATTTTGCGCAGCGCTTCCGCCCATCATGGAGCATATTTAAAGAAAACCCTAAGACCTATCACTACCATGGCAAACACACCTCGACCTTAGGTCCGCAGGTGGTATAGTTAGTGGATGAAGTGCCTCGATCTTACATCCGCAGGCGATGGTATGAATGTAAACGAGAGTTCCGACCTTGGGTCCGCAAACAACTCGTTGCAAAGGATGATGTTTCTTTTCACACAACGAAGCAATTTTCAACGGAAAACGTAAACACCAACGTACCCTTTCTTCGTCTTGCGCGCTATCCCGCATTCTCCAACAATATTATCAGCCATATTTATATACGGAGGGACGGACGGCGGGAAGGACGGAAAACGACTACAAAAATACGACGTCGTAGTCGATATATTATATTGAAAAAAACAGCAGCCAGCAAGCAGTTCGTTAAAGGTTGCCTAAAGTTACAGGTTTGGACTGACACTTTTCGCGATAAGTTCGGGGGCGGGGATCGAATCTGGGATTCTGGGTCAGTGTCGCTCGAATGTAAAGTTGATCCGACGTGCAGTATTCGCGAAAGCTAGAAATTCGCGACCATGAATCGGAAATTCATGGTCATGAATTTAGAATTCATGACCATGAATCTGAAATTCGCGACCATGAATTCCGAGGAACGTTGACCACAGCGGTTGTGACGGGGCCGCCAAACCTGTCCGTCTTCATCGTTGAATGCCTCGTTCAGTATGACGCGACGCGCCAGTGTCGGCTTTTGCAGAATCGTGACCGTTTTTGATATTTATGTCGGTTTTTGCAGTCCTTTTTTTTTCGCGTACCTCTGTTTTTAACTGCGCCCAGTGGGGGGGTTCCGCCCCCCCCCCACACCCCCCCGTAAGTACACTTTTTTTCCCCAGACTGAGCCCAGTGGGGCTGTTGACCCTGGAATCGTGGATTGGCTGGTTACGAAGCTGGCCGGTGAAGAAGTTCACCAAAATCACGTACGTACAAGGCCAACAGTTGGACTTCAAGGCGAGTGGTGATATGGTCCAAGATTTCGTCCGTCCGTCCGTCCAAAAACTCGTCCGTCCAACTGGACGGACCAATTTTTGGACGGACGGACGGACCAAACATTCTTAACATTCTAAGATTTTCGAAAATAGGGCTCCCATACTTAAGCCCATACTTAAGGAGGGTAACGCGTCGGCCCGCGTCGACGCCTGCGTTTTCCCATACTT
>LGRX02002764.1:0-13420 GCA_001247695.2 Cymbomonas tetramitiformis | reverse complement strand
GTCCCCCCCCCCTCCCTCCCGACAGTTCTGACAATCGTACACGATTGTCAGAACTGTTTCCCAAACAAATATCTTGAATGCTTGGTTCTTCAAAATTTACACTGAACCCATGTCTATATAGAGTCTTCCTATAATAGAAAAAATCATTTCTCATGGTACCTTAGGATACCATGCCGACTTCCCTGCGATACGGTAACCATGCTTTGGTGGCTACTGCCCCGTGGAACAGTACTGTCACAAGTACTAAGGTTGAATCACTCTAGCGGCCATCTTATAAGGCTAGATCGGTCAGTTGACAGCTTAGAAAAATCATTCAGGACCCTATTGATTTGTTTTCGACGATACTATAGAGTAGAAATGGATTTAGACACGCTTTTATACGGCATGCTTTCAAGGGGTGCAAAGCCTGAAAATTAATTAATTCGCACAGTACTGTGACAAGTACTGAACACTAGAACCCTTGGGAGACCCTCTTCCGAGGCCTTGGAGGTCAAACCAACCGCACCATGTTTCGAAATTGGAAGGTATGTAAGGTATTTCGCAACTCACTTGCGTGATTAATACGGATTCGGCCCCGCACGGCGATGGCATATGAGCCACACCCGCCAGAAATCGGAAATTCGTTTTTTTCGAGGATTTGTTTTTTTGAATTGGCTCCGCGCGAACGTGTGGCATAAGCACATAAGTCATGGTATGCCGGTCGTGAAGGCTTCTAAAATTCAATATGTATGTATAGTTGGTCAGTTTAAGTGCTCATGGCCTATCCATGTGCATAAGATGCATTAAGCGTGTCATTCATATCGAAAGGTGTGGTGGCCGCTCAACGCCCAATTATACCATTTCCCCCGCACCCGCACCCTAAGCCAAATCGGCCATAACTTCCTCGATACATGGAACCATGTGACCTATAAAGTGTTATATCACATCCATGTATCTCACATGGCATCCTACCGTATGAATATCCGGCATCTTAATGGCGGCAACCACCCAAATATCCAGCCAGGATCAACTATAACTCAGCTGCTAGACCCACTCACACGTTAAATTCCCAAAAAATATTTCCCCGCACATAAGGCTACACAATTAGTTTCTCATAGTCCAAAATATCATTTTGAATCATATTTGGGCGATGTACGGCGCTAGGGTACCCGTTGCAATAATTGCGAGCATGATACTTGCGTATGCGTACTGGTACTCTATCTGCCAAGCCCTAGCACCTCGTCCCCAACACTCAATCATGCACCTCCAATACCAACCATGCCCAAATCAGTACGTCTCATAGTCCGGATTATCATATTGAGTCATGCCCGTGCGATATGTGGCGCTAGGGCGCCCGTTGGGGTGATTCCCAGCATGCTACTTGCGTACGCGTACACCTCATCTGTCTGTGAGGTCTTAGCGCATATCCGACACTCAACTATGCATCCCCGACAACGTATAGGCCCCGTTCGATGCTGGTTATAGTCCAAAATATCATTTTGAATCATATTTGGGCGATGTACGGCGCTAGGGTACCCGTTGCAATAATTGCGAGCATGATACTTGCGTATGCGTACGGGTACTCTGTCTGCCAGGCCCTAGCACCTCGTCCCCAACACTCAATCATGCACCTCCAATACCAACCATGCCCAAATCAGTACGTCTCGTAGTCCGGATTATCATATTGAGTCATGCCCGTGCGATATATGGCGCTAGGGCGCCCGTTGGGGTGATGCCTAGCATGCTACTTGCGTACGCGTACACCTCAGCTGTCTGTGAGGTCTTAGCGCATATCCGACACTCAACTATGCATCCCCGACAACGTATAGGCCCCGTTCGATGCTGGTTATAGTCCAAAATATCATTTTGAATCATATTTGGGCGATGTACGGCGCTAGGGTACCCGTTGCAATAATTGCGAGCACGCTACTTGTGTATGCGTACTGGTACTCTGTCTGCCAAGCCCTAGCACCTCGTCCCCAACACTCAATCATGCACATCCAATATCAACCATGCCCAAATCAGTACGTCTCATAGTCCGGATTATCATATTGAGTCATGCCCGTGCGATATATGGCGCTAGGGCGCCCGTTGGGGTGATGCCTAGCATGCTACTTGCGTACGCGTACACCTGTGCTGACTGTGAGGTCTTAGCGCATATCCGACACTCAACTATGCATCCCCGACAACGTATAGGCCCCGTTCGATGCTGTTTATAGTCCAAAATATCATTTTGAATCATATTTGGGCGATGTACGGCGTTTGGGCACCTGTTGGAATGAATTTTAGCATGCTACTTGTACCACGTTGGATCGCTTGGAATATATTAGGTTTTTCACATGTAGTAGGGTGGATGTTATCATGCCAATTGAATCAAATCACGGTATGCCAGCGGGCCCACGAAATCACACATCATTGGGCATACTACATATCTTCAATTTGCATGATTGCGGGGCATACTTGATGCCAAAATCTCTCAGAAAAAAAATCGAAAGAGGTGACACCATTTTTCACACATGGCCGTAACCACTATATCACATAAAGTACTACCCGAGTGACAACATGCTACCAGCGAGAGCACTGCACGTGGTCTGTCGACCAATGGGACACAAGGTAACTCAGTTTGGGTCCCAAAGATGATATTATATGAAGGATATCATCAGTATTGAACAAGAGGGCATCGAAAAAAATTCCACCACGTAAGTGCTTGTCATAGTACTGTTTTCGAAAACAGTACTGTGACAAGTACCACGGGGCAGTAGCCATTGGATGTCCCGCATGCGGTGCCAATCTCTCTTCAGTTACTACAGGCCTTGTTTCCAACCCTTACCGATACCCCGATGCTTCTTCACATGCGCAGCACAGAAGATGTGCAAACTGTCGAGCTCGGTACCGTGTTCCCTGACCGGGAGCTGTCGTACTTGTGATCCGTGGTGTCAGCTCAACCCCCGGATCTACGAGTGACGTGAAGACCTGTTGTGTGAATGTCGAAACAGCCACCCACGAATCTTCCCAAGCATCAGCTTCTCCGCCTCGCCCTGAAATAAAGCAAGAACATTTTGTTTGTAACTTAACCGAATCGCCTCCACCTCCAAAAGACTCGAATGAATCTACGAAATCCTCCAGCGCGGGAATAGAACCAAAGCTCAAGCACAAGGTCAAATCGGAATATACAGCCTACACCGGACCAGCTATTCCGATTGATTTTTCGAACGTGAGGACGTGAGGACGATTCTGAACTTTCAGTCGAATTGAATCGCACATGTAGAACATGTTCGTGGGGGGACTCGGGCAGTGGGGTTAAAAGGATGGTGTCCAGCGCGAACATTTTGAGGTGGTCCGCGATTAATTTCGGAGACATGCACATTCCGCGAGGTGCCACCATTTCAGGATACTTTTGATGATAAATGCTCTGTAGGCGTAGCAGGGAGACATGGGCTCGGTGAATTAAAAGACGAAGGTTGGCGTCCTCCATAAAAAAATTGTAGGCGGTAAGAAGAGAGCGGGTGATAGCGTTGCCGCAAGGGACTAGCCCAACACTTAGCGCGGGTTGCGCACGCTCGATTATTGTATCATTGAACTGTACGCAGACACATCTTATTCGGCAGAGATTCCCGAGATACATACATAACGGTTCATTGGAATGATCAGGTCCGTAAGGAATGGACTGAAAGAGTTTTAACAAGACGTTGTTCGGAAGATGCATTATGTGTCAAAATATGACGTTTATCTATTACTTCAACCCCTTATATTTCGAAACAGCCGAAGGTCGTGGGACTAGGTCTGACACCCAGACTCACGTGTGACAATCGTATACGATTGTCAAGCAGGTGCACTAGGTCATACACTGCGTGTATTGAAAAACATAAATAAGACACGAACTTATCATATATCATTTCAAACGAAAATACCATGAGCCGGACCCCCTTATGCCTCATCTGCGCGTTGGACCGACAAATTTATTTTGAGTCGATTCTCCATGGCATCCTAATCGACACACCACAAAAAAGAAGCGAGGTTTGCATGTGCATATGGCCTTATATGGATGAGCGAATATCAGCATCACCCAGTTACTGGCGGCATACAGATGAACAGACATCATCACCACGGAACAATAGGCAAGCAAACGTAGATAATGAGAACGCTGACGATTCACGAAGCATGTCCTATCTGTGTTATGGGTTCTACAACGATGTCGGGGAGTGGGTGGATTACGATTTCCCACCATCACACGGCTACGGAAGTAGCGATAATGGTAGCTGTGTGGAGTATGCAGAGTATGAATAAAACACTACTTAGAACAATCTATTATTTTGTTAGAATAATTGTTACAATTATCATCTTGTTAGAAGCCAAAGTCCTTGTATGGCATATTCGCCGCACAGTTGCACGCTCCTAAATATTGCTCTTCTATACTCTCACCGCGCTGCTCCGTTAACAATAAATCATTTATCTTGTCCACAGGTATTTTTAGATTTCTAGGCGTCGCCCACTTCCCCATCCAAGGGTTCCTCGAGGGAAATCGTTCGAGATGCATCAAGGTAAAGAATAGGTAAAACCGAGTACGGCGTACATAACGGTATCCTGCAAGGATTTCGTCAAAGTCCCAATTTCCCAAAATGATAGGCCTTTCGCACAAAACATATACGTTTTCCGCGTGACAGTTTACGCAAGGTGTATGACCAAACATGGACACATTCTTTGTCATATCTTCATCATCGTCAAAATCATCTATGGAGCACCGTCCTCAGCGCCCTCAGCCCGAATGTCCTAGTATTGGAGCACCGTCCTCAGCGCCCTTAGCCCCGATGTGTTAGTATTGGAGCACCGTCCTCGGCGCCCTCAGCCTCAATGGGTTAGTATTGGAGCACCGTCCTCAGCGCCCTCATCCCTGATGTGTTAGTATTGGAGCACCGTCCTCGTCAGCCTCAATGTAGTATTGGAGCACCGTCCTCAGCGCCCTCATCCCCGATGTGTTAGTATTGGAGCACCGTCCTCACACAGCTAGATGCGAGGCAAGTCGTGTCGCCGCACGGGCCTCCTTGTTAGGCTTGAGCTGGTTGTGGGGTTGTGGGGCCTGCCGTGAGAGCAGATTGGCGGCGGAAGCCTTCGCATATACCGCAGGTGTGGATTTATCGAACCGTGGAGCATTGCCGGGTTGGTGTGGATGGATCGAACCGTGGAGCATTGCCGGGACTTGATTGCTACGACTGGCAAGTAGGGCGCACTTCGTGGGGTGAGAGGCGAGTGCAGCGCAAAAACCCGTGGAGAAGTGCTGCAAAGGTGGAAAACCCGTGAAGAAGTGCTTAAAAGGCCATCGTCCATCGTCTCAGCACAAATAACTGCAACGTAATAGAAAGCCTGTGGCCGGAGTGAATGCAGATGCCGGCTCTGCGGAGGCAGGGAACATGTGTTGCGCCGCCGGAGTGAATGCAGAGGCCGGCTCCCCGGAGGCAGTTATTACGTGTTGCGCCGCCGGAGTGAATGCAGAGGCCGGCTCTGCGGAGGCAGGCCTGGCAGGGAACACCTGGCGTACGATGTGCGGGCCCTTTTGCGCCATATCGCCGTCTAGCAGCAGAAAAGGGCGAAAGCTTTCCGAGGTTTGAGCAGGCTTATGGAATGGAGTAAGAAGGGGAGCGCGTGCGCAGAGATATCCAGGAGCGTGTCTTCGATGCCATCGGTTTGAGCCAGGAAGAGGCCACGGTGCGCCGGAAGCGCTCGCCCGCCCCTCCTTCCACGCGGCGATGTTCAGGATCGCGTGCAGGGTCTCGTTTTGCATCTCCTCCCCGAGGGGCTGGATTCATGTCTCGAAGAAGATGCTGCAGCTTTTGATCCCCGGCGTGTGTACATCATGCAGCCCTATGGGGTTCACCGGGTGGTTTCATAGCGGCGGATATTGGCCATTTGGAAATCGGCATAAAGCGAAGCGCTCACACTCTTCTGTGCCCATCCCGGCCGAGCCCCTCTCCCCTACGCGCCCCATCGCATGCGTCATGCGCTCCAGCCGAGCCTTGAGCCGCATGATCGGATACAGGCCTCACTGGAGAAGCCTGCACGACAAAGCTGCTGCTGACAGTCGGGAAAGGGTGTCAGGTGCAGGAGAAGTTTGGCTACCTCTTAGAAGCCTTTGACAGCGGCGGGGCGCCTCCTCATGGAGGGATCGCATTTGGTCTCGACCGACTGGTAACTCACTGAGCTCTCTAACTATCGCGATCCAAATGTCCCCCTTCCCTCCTCCTTTTCGCTCTACCCACCCCCACCTCCCCGGCCCCCTCGCCCTCCCCCTAACCGCATTTTCCCTTCCAAGTTCCTCTGCTCAAACTGCTCCGGTCCTCCTCCCCCTCCTCATCCTCACCACCCTCGTTCACTCTCATTCCCGAGCTCCTTGCTTTTACGTCTCTTTTATTGACCGGTGCGCTTGCGTGGCTCCGGGGGTCAGCGACACAGCCACAATGAGGCGCGTGTATGCGACGCAGGTTATGCTGTTGGCAAACGAGACTTCGATTAGAGACGCCATCGCTTTTCCGAAGGTCTATTTCTTCTCGATCTCGCATGTGCCCTTCACAGCCCCACTCTGCGCAACCTGCCAGGGGACAAAATCGTTTGCCGGGGCAAAGAGCCTTCGTCGTGCGCCCATTTTCCCTGGCTGCAGAGTTGCTAACCCGGAAATCAGAAGGCTATGTCCCTCTGTGGTGGGGATAAGACAGCGCATGCTTGAGGTGGAGGCTTGACCCAAGCAAAGCTCCCCTCTTCCATTTTGGTTATGAGGGGGGGTGACAGAGATTGGGCGCCAGCTCATGATGCGAGGTGTTGGATGGCGCAGACAACTCAGGCACAGTGTCTACTGACGGAAGCACCAGGATTAGTTACTGCGGAACAATTCAAGGTATGGCTTACGCTTGGCCGGCATTACACAAAAGTTCCAAAAATATTTTTATTTGATAAATAGGTCGCCCAAAGCAATCTAAACAGATTGTGCACTTCGGGGGTCAAATTGACCACGGCATTTAAAACTTATGGTCGATACCGCTCAGCTACCCCCCCATACTTAACCATACTTAAGCGCATACTTAAACTGCTCATATCTCGCGATCTAGAAATTTTGAACTTTTGTGTAATGTCGACCAAGCGTAAGCCATACCTTGAATTGGCTGTACGTCCCAAACCCCGATCAGTTCCCTTGAGTTGCGTGATACCGGCAACTTGCTTCATCGTGCAGCTCTGATGAGACTGTGTTCACTCTGCAAGCGGCGAGCACCTTGCAGGCAGGGGGTGGCAAAATGCATGACCAAGTCTTTCATATAGAGGATTGGTTCGATGAATGGCTGGTTGTGTGCAATGCTCGGTCACACTTCCTAGGTGCCAGTTCAGTATTCAAGGGCCTGTACGATGTTTTTGCACAGCTCACCAAGCAGGGTTGCGGGGGAATAACACACTCAAAGTGTTTTTTTGCTGCAATGTGTCACGGTTTGTTGTATTCAAGTCGCTGGGAGATCTTAACCGTAAAGTTCGGTATTCCCATCGACAAATCTCGTACAAAGTGTACACATCACTTTTACCAACCGATTTCCATGCTCTATCTACACCTCCTATTCATCGGAGTATGCACGTTCCCTCCGTGACTAAGGGCTGTTCCATTTATTGTCCTGGGGTGGAAGGCATTGGTCATTTGTCTGCGGGGGAGGGGTCGGGGGCTTACGGAGGCACCCTCGCGGGACAAGTTACAAGTAGAGTCTTAAGTCGCCCGGAGGGTCGAGAGAATCCGACACATGTATAAACCACGTTGACGATCGACACTCAGACTCACGCAATGCAGAAACTCTGATGATACAAAAAGTTTCCACCCAGACTACCAGACAAACGTTAACGGAACACTCCAAGACGACACAATTGCAATAAAGTTAGCATGGCTCCTTCTTTGACCGTGAAAACGCTATTAGGTGACGGTATTTTGCGTCAGCACCTCACTGATTTTATGAGAGAAGGTTTCTCAATTGAATCTCAATCCTGAAGGAACAAATCCCTGACGATGATCTAGTAGAGCTTGGTCTCACTACCGCGTCTATATATATAGCTGGTGTTCGCTTGCGTACTTGGAGTCTAGCCACACTTGGTGAAGAACGCTTTCAAGAGAATCTGAATGATATGCCGTCACTTGATATATTAGGGGAAACAGTGATGAACACTTCCAACGCAATCAAGTCAAGCAAGGAAAAACTTAGAGCTATATTTTCCACCATGGCGACGCGGCGGGTTTTCCTCAACGCTGGGCAAGCGGAACTTGCCAAGCAGCTTGCTACCGAGGCTTGACGCGAGTGCCTCATCAAATTGCGTGTTCCCCATAGTGAGTCCTTTCTTGTTTTTGATTGGTAACCCAATTGCACTGTGCTTTCATCAAACAACGCAGTCGGCATTTTTCTTCGATATAGAAAATGAAATGAAGTCTGCATAATTTGCATGTCCGGAGGGGGGATGGGGGGCTCCGGTGATCATGTCCTCAGGGTGGGAGGGGTCGATATGCATGGTTGTCCTCAGGGGGGGAGGGGGTTCAAGCAACGTGCCTTCCACCCCCCCCCATAGGACAATAAATGGAACAGCCCTAAGTGACGCCATCGTGCTTTGTTGTGGGATCGTTATCTGATCCACGTTCTCAGGAGTTTCATCTTTCGGCGATTAAAAGCTAGGACGAGACCAGCGGCCCAGTTGAATGATGTGGACGGATATCGTAATCGAAGTACGAGTGAACATTATGCTATAATGGAATATATGCGAAAATTATGAAATACGTACATGGACAGACACAAAATATCAGAATATTTCCCATTGTGTATTGTCGATTATTGGGACACGCTTTGCGCAACTCGTGTATCTATGGCAATCTACGATGGGTTGTGACATGTGTGTTCCAGACTTTAATAACGGATACGTGTACACGGATCATACCTGCATGAGGATACCGCCCGATCATAATAACTTGAGGACGAATTCGGGGGATACCACACAGCGAGTGTTGCATGTGTTGAACGTGTTTTTAGTTTTTAGAATTGTTATGAATTTCAAAACCATTTGCTCGAGAACGTGTGGGGGGAACGGGAGGCTTTGGCCGACGGCAAATTCTTTTTGGGGAAATGGCTTATATATGTTACGGTATAGTGTAGGTGTGCGACACACCTCTGTACGCCGATCTGAGTACAGGCTAACAGTGGTAAATCGCACATCGTAAAACCACACAAAATACCTCCGCTACTAAATATTGTTAACCGACATGTTCGCAAGATGGGTTATTCGATATTGTGGTTGATGTGTATGGTTTTACCACTATAAGCGCACCTATACTGAAATCAGCGCACATATGCACGCCGGGCACCTACGCTATAAGAAAGCGTGAGTGCATTTTGGTACCTATCTTTCGTGGAGAATTCTGACGAGCACTACGAGTCCGACAAGGCTACCGCACGCAAGCCCACGTTGAACCTCTCGCACGCCACTATCGCAAGCGAATTCAACACGTCCCAGCAGCCGCCTACTGTGGTGCAAAACGACCTCACCGGTTGGCAACAACGTGTTGCCCAACACCAATCGCCACTACTCTCGATGCACGACTTCGCCACGCCCGACTTTGTCCAGCCCGTCGAGTACGAAGTGTCTTCCGAGGGATCGAAGTGCGGGGATCCGGGTGCGCCGGTGACCGCACTTGCGACTCGGACTACACTTGACCTGCAGGAATAACACACACTTTGCGCACTGCCCTTCCGAGGTCATTCTCTCTACACACACTTTGCGCACTGCCCCTTCGAGGTCATTCTCTCTACACACACTTTGGCAAGACGCCTCTTCGAGGTCATTCTCTCTAATACTTGCGCACTGCCCTTCGAGGCCATTCTTTCCGCTAATAATATTCCTTGCGCACTGCCCTCCGAGGTACCTTTACACACACTTACGCAATCGCCTCTCCGAGGCAATATTCTCTCTACACCACACTTTCGGACCTGCCCTCCGAGGTTATTCTCTCTACACACACTTTGCGCACCGCCTCCGAGGCCGCGTTCTCTACACACACTTATTTGTGCACTGCCCCTCCGAGGCCATTCTCTCTACACACGTTGCGCACTGCCCCTCCGAGGCCATTCTCTCTACACACACGTTGCACACTGCCCCTCCGAGGTCATTCTCTCTACACGCAATTTGCACATTTTGATTTTGTATATACACACACTTGCTTGTCCCACTGCCATCGATTACTTCGATTGATACATCGAATCACGCCACGTGGCATAGCCGTATGGCTTTCCCCAGTCATCAAATCATGATCAATACTTCGACAATCCAAGGCAGCGGCCCGCGCGATTTTTTGCATTCCCGATTATGACACGATCTGTTCGCCGTCGCATCGTTACGACTGTAACGCATTGTCTATCGCTCCGTTGCGCCACACGTGGCATGCACTGCGTTTCTTCGACGGTTCTTCGACAACTCTGAAGCGATTCTTCGACCCTGTGATATATATATATATATGCGTGTATGCTACGCAGTGAAAGTAGGCCCTTATTTTTGGTTGTGGACGCATCATCCATGGAGGAAGCATGCGCACGATTAGGTTGCCAGTCATATTCGATCAACAAACGATGCATGCAACCCGTTAGATGAAATTCGTATTCGAATTCGAATTCATGCAGTGCCCTGGGCTACGACGGACGTAGCGACAAAAACACCACGCAAAGGGAAATGCTCATCTATCGCATGCCGTTTAGAACCGATGGTGCCAAAATATCAGAAACGATATTCAAAGAATGGTTCCGCAAAACGAGATAGCGTGGGAAACGATTGGTGCATGGAAAACAATTGCGTTTACCATGAATAACTAAATACATATGCCTCGACAAATATTGTGTCCAAAATACATCCACTTTCTCGGGCCGGGCCCGATAAAAAAAGAATAAAAGTAATAATTGCATTATCATGGAATACACTCCCACTTTCCCACATACGGCCATAATTTCGATGCATATGGTATAACTTAGAAGGCAATACAAGGTATGGATATCTGCGGGCATTTGCGACCCGCTGGTACCCGTGCGGTACTTGAGCGCCGCTGGTAAAGTGCTAATGCAAGGCCTTTACACCGTTATAACTGGTATTGCTTAAGGTATTATCGGGGCAAGGTCGTACCTGGGCAATCTTCATGTTATATCCACGTGTCAATTTACATATCTGTTGGAAGGTGGACATGCCTACTATTGTTTCCTATATTACAACATACGACTTGATGCGATGTCATTTTTGTCAACATGTCCAACGTTTGGGGATCTATCAAAATAATTATACCTTAATTCTTCATCACATACAACCAATTTCAATGCGGGTAGCACAGTGCGCCCTCCACAACCAAGGCTCCCAACGACCTGAGTAATGACATCTTCCGCACTCTATAGCATTATTATTTGACCAATCATGCTCGCCTGAATATGCTACCCGGCAAGTGTTCCCATTGTAAGTTGAGCAGCCACACAATGTGATAGGGTTATGTTTTGTTGTGCTCCATCCTTCAACTTGACTCCAGCCACTTGGGCATGCTGAGAGGGGGAAACGGCACATGCTAGTTGCATTTGACGGCTGCCGGAAGCTATTCGAAGGCAACCAAACAGAGCCTCCTGCATCCCAGCAATCAACAAATGAATGTGCCTGAGACATGAGAGACTGTCGATACATTTCTGGAGTAGGAGGTGGTTGCGGTGGCATCGGTGGAGGTGGAAGAGGCGATTGTGGAGAGGGTGGGGGAGAAGGGGCGCAAGGGGGTTCAGGTGATATAAAGGTCTTGGTGGTAACAACGGAGACACGGGGGCTAGGAGGACTCAGTGGTAATGATGGAGAGAAGGGGGTGAACAGGGGGAGGTGACAACGGGGAGGTAGGGGAGGTGAGGGAGGTGGGTGAAGGTGGCGTAAGGGGTAATAGTGGAGGCGGTAAGGGAGGGTGAGGAGGCACAGGGAGGTGGGGAGGGAGGCTGTAAGGGAGGAGGCGGGAGGGCAGGTGGGGGGGAGGGGAAGTGGAGGGGCCGGGAGATGGAGGTGGGGGAGGGAGGTGAGGGAGGAAGCGGGGGAGGGGAGGCGGGGAGGAGGTGGGGAGGGAGGTGGTGGTGGCGAACGTAAACATGCACCATTTCGTTAACAATATGTGGAATGTCAGCACACGTGGTATTTGATGCACATGTCACGATGTGCACCAAGCCTTGCAATTGGTATGCGCCTACCTGCCATCCAAAGCGTACGAGAGTATCATCGATCGACGCAATCATGCACATATGCACATATGCACATATGTGCACACTGTATGCTCATTAGAGGGTTTTCCCAATTCCGAGGCAATCAAAATCTTATATAAATAAGATTGCAATGATAACCATTGGGTGGTACTATGATTGTAGACTGGGTGGCCAGGGACAAAGGCCTTCAGTACACACGCTGAGACAACCCGAAAACTCCAGGATTTTGTGGAGAACAAGGCCTTGTTCACGCGCATCATGTTATTAAAGAACTAAGCCCATGATCCACCGTCCCTACCTATCTGCACGCAAATTAGCAAGCGAAACCGACCGAACGCGCCCATGGCTATCTTGCACGAGTCATTGATAGATCTAAAACCTTGCCGCTGGCTGTTGTATCCTTAGCCTTGCACCGTGTTGCAAGCAGTCGATACCCAAGATATCAAAACTTCTGAGAAATCCTATTGGGCTGCATCACAGTACACTACGTGCCATGCCAGGATCGAAACCTTCATGACACAAATCCAGACTCCTTGAGGCAATGTGAAGAAGAGACACGCACTGTGCTCGAGCTTATAGAGCTCCTAACGTGGACCCCCCCCCTTCCTACGGAAAACTCAGCCAATATAGTACGCCAAACAATACAATACAATATACACACACACTGAACGGCATGAGATCGGCCAACAAAAGCCAGCCCACCATCATCCCAGTGGATGTGAAAAGCAAATCAAGAGCAGGGCGGGGCCGTGACAAGATACCACAAACGCATACATATTCCCAACCCAAATGCAAAGCAGCATGGAAAGATGATACGATGTGACCGATCGTCGCCAAACAATTGTTGGTCTCTGGGTCACGGAGTAAGCGGACCCTGCTGGCATGCCCCCCAGTGGCTCCCGGTCGATGGATGGGACCTGTTGGTCCAGGGTTATGTCAAGAATGCAGTCACACCACACAGCATGGACACCCCATGTCAAAAAGGAAACATGCGGGCACCTAAGTGCTCCCCACAAAATTCAAGGGAGAACACAGAAGTTGTACTTCACCACCTTCTGCCTCTCCTCGCAGCACGACAGACGAATCTACCGAGCTCTCCAAGAGGCAGTGCCCGCCAGAATGGCACCACAGGGATAACCGCCTCCCAAAGCCCACTTCCACCCGGCGGCCGTCCCCGTTCA
>LGRX02002763.1:0-29581 GCA_001247695.2 Cymbomonas tetramitiformis | reverse complement strand
TGACACACGCCGGGCCCCTCAGAGCCCGGGGGCCCATCCTGGCAGCGATGACCACTTACAACAGGTTGCACGGCAGCATACGGCATCTCATCAGCTTTTGTGCCCACCGGGCGAGGTTGCTGGCCGTGCCGGAACTAACGGTGAGCAGCTGTCGGGAAGGCGACGACCGGATGGTGAACTATCGGCCACCGGGAGGGCTTGGGACACACAAGCAACTGTGGGGATGGGACCCCAAGTAGGAACAGTGCGGCGTGACAGTTGTAGGGCAAGTGTGGAGCGCATTGCTCAAGGTCTCTTGAGACCAGGCTTTGGGGCAGGAGGGTGGTCCCGAGCGTAGGCTTGGTGGTGGGGAGATGGCTCAAGCATCTGAAGGGGTCAGAGGTGAACTGGCTTCAGAGACACAGCAGTAGTGCGCCGGCGGTGCAGATGCAGAGGGGCTCGGGTGGCTCAGTGAGGCTTAGGGGGTCCCATTCTTAACTAGTGAGCTCCGAAAATCCGGAAGAGTGTCCCGAAGTGTGTGCTGAAACCTTTGATCCCCGGCGTGGGTACACAGTGCCTTCTGCGGCTACGTGGTGCCAAAATAATCGGTCCAAGGATGCGCCACACACACGCGTTGCACACGAAGGAGAGGCTTCGAGGGTCACACTAACACGGGAGAACGAATCAACCAGCTTCATTCACCAAACAGCATGTTGCCCGCGCTCTGCCCTGCACTCACCTGAAAGATCAAGAGTCTTCAGCGCGGTGGTCACCCTCAGGTCATTGGCAAGCAAGGCGACGTCACACGGTGCGAGGAACCTGTGGGAGAGATTCAGCTCCCAGACATCGAGCATGCTCCCGCAGAGGCGCATCGGTGGCTGCCGCCGCTTCGCCGCCATCGCTAGCGCCGTGGCCCCTTCCATGGTCACACTGTTGCCCCAGGCATTGAGCGTGTGAAAGTGCACGTTGACCGCCCCGTTGGAGTTTGTTGTCATAAGCGCAGATGACAGGGCCTTGGCGCCTTCAGCTTCGAGCGAATTGCCTGCGCCAGGAACAACGCGCCCCGCCCTGTGACGCCCACAAGCACCGCGCAGTGCACTGCTGGAGGCCCGCGCCAGTGAAGATGAGCCGCACTGCTGGAGGCCCGCGCCAGTGAAGATGAGCCGCACTGGAGGCCCGCGCCAGTGAAGATGAGCCGCACTGCTGGAGGCCGCACAGTGAAGATGAGCCGCACTGCACAGTGAAGATGAGCCTGGAGGCCCGCGCCAGTGAAGATGAGCCGCACCTGCTGGAGGCCCGCGCCAGTGAAGATGAGCCGCACTGCTGGAGGCCCGCGCCAGTGAAGATGAGCCGCACTGCTGTATCAAGCGACCTGCCCTGTTCTCCGTGGTGGCTTCGATGACGGCATTTTTGCAGACACTGACAGGTCGGAGGCAACCAGGCGAGAAGGTGACCTGACAGGTCGAGGCTGGTCAGGGAAAGAGGAAATGTTCCCATTGAGTTTGGCAGCATAGCCTCGGCCCAAACCTTTGCACCTTCGACTCCCAGGAAGTTCCCTGCACAACACCAGAGCACCCCAACAGCCACATTCGAGCTCCGCAGAGACACAGCTTACTCTGGGCAACCCGGAGGAGCGCAGAGCCGGACACAGCGATGCTTCGCGGAGAACCGGGCCTAGAGAATGTTTACCTGCGAGGTTCAGAGCACGCAGCGAGCAGCTACGAAACCCCATCTCCCCATAAACGACTGCCTGTACAAGCGCTCGGGCTCCATCGGGACCAATAGCATTCCCTGCATCGCTCTCACGCCTCAGTACTCCAGCCATTACCCTACAGATCAAGATCAAGGGCCGTCAGTCGTTACCTGCAAGATCGAGGGTAGTCAACGAGGTGTTGAATGCGTTTGTGCTGGATGGGGTGAGCGCCTTGGCGAGACTCTGCGCTCCCTCCGCCCCGATGCCATTGTCTGCGGCAAACAAGCGCCTCCGCTCAGCAGCCGCAGTGTCCCTCAGTCTGTAAGCACAGGGAGCCTACCACCGGCCTCCACAACTAGCTCGCACGAAGCAGCCATCCGTGATGAACCCAAGAACGCTTTTGCCACAAAAAGCGACAGAAAAATCGAATCGGTTTTCTACTCACACATTTGGCACACTAGCATACATGGGTAGTCCTAGTGTTGCATCATCTTGCTCGTTTACACAGTGGGTGAGAAGGGCGGCATTGCACCTGCGAGGACGAGGGTGTGCAAAGAGGGGCTGAGCGCGAGCCCTTCTAGCGCCAGGACTGTACCAGACCTCGCACCCATGAAGTTGCAACTCAGGTCTAGTTTGGTCAGAAGAGGGGTGTACTTCAAGATGCCGGCGATGGCCAAGAACCCTTCCACGCAATCGCTCTCCGTCCTCCCTTGCCATCCGATCTGGTTACCACTGAGATTCAAGGCGGTCAGAGAGGTGCACAGATTGGACTTGGGGCCAGGGGTCAGCGCAGCTGCCACTGCGACCGCTCCCTTGGGCCCAATCATATTCCCTGCAACCGGCACCCGGAACACCGCATTGGTCCACGCGGTGGCCTGGCAACACGAGCCGTGCAAACTGTACCGAGTAATACTCGACTGGGACTTCACTCAGCAACGAAACTTCAGCACGGTGCATGCTCCCATAGCTTGCAACATCAAGGCTGTCAGGATATACCCATTATGCCCTTCGCAAGCGCGCGGATGCGTTCAGGACAGATTATATCCATCCTATTGATCACATCTCGCTTATACAGCATCATGGCCGTCAGCTGATGGCCATTAGAGCTCGGTCGAAAGACAGCCGGTGTGTATCATCAAGGCCGTCGGATCTTGGCCTGAAGAAATCAGACGTTCACAGCTCGATCTCGAGGACCCTAGAGCTGAGAACGTGTTCTTCGATCTGTAAACTGTTTCTTGGTTGTAGACGGTCGATCGTTTATTGAGCAGACTTAGATCTTGGTGTATGCCGCACCTGCAGCCTGAAGCTCGCGCAGCTTCGCGTGTCCCTTCAGGGCCCCCGCCAGCACCTCCATTGCTGCACGCCGCTCCAAGCCCAGTGAGCCCCCTCAGCGACACCCGTCGTGGGAGGGAGGCCCGTCGTGCGTGCCCCTCACTCAGATAGACCAGCAAGCGCACCCATCTCTTACACAAGTGTTACACTCTCACAAATCCTAGAGTTTTGATTTGTCGAGGTGCTGCTGTGGGGGTTCTCGATGCTTCAGCTGACTGCACGTGAAAGGGCGTTGCGCGAGAGGTAAAACTTGTGGGAATAGATAGTGTGGGCAAAGACCAGGAATGCGCTAGGGTCTGCAAAGAAAGCTCCGCGATCTGACGAGGCGCCAGGGCACTCCTGACTGATAGAGCAAGCTGAGGGGATGGTGTCGAGGAAATCTGGGAAACCAGGCGTTCGAGGCACGTCTTGGTTCGAGCACTGGATGTTAGGGGGTCATCAAAGAGTGCCTTCCAACGACAGGGCACGTGTCCTGCCGACCGAAAGCCCTCACTAAAGAAAAGGGAAATCCAGGGGCGTCCGGATGTAAACACGAATAAAGTAGGGCAGTACCTTCAGGCCTGAGCATCGTATTGTGAATAATCAAGACCTCCAACTGTGGCAGCGACTTCACGGCTATGGCAAGTGCCTCTACCCTCGCGAGTCGCAGCTCAAGCCCCTTGAGGTCGAGCTGTCGCAGGTAAGGCAGCTCCGTACAAAACAGTTGGAGCTTGTTCACGTCGCACCCAGAGGAGGTGCTTCTCAACTCAACCGTGCTGGAAATCTTAGAGAAACGGCGCTGCAGCTGGTGAGATTCCTCGCCACTGGCGTCCAGGGACGTCTCCCTGGAGGCTTCCCTAGAAGATCCAAGCGGAAAAGTATAAAGACCCGCTGTAGCGACGCCTCCAGGAGCCTGCGCCATCCGGATTGCCTCCCCATTCTAGCCCTCGTCACGATGCGAACAGCACGCTTAAGAGGCTTAGGTGATCCGTCTCCCTCGCTTATCTAAGTTTACAGATAGGCGAGCAGGGTGACCAGGCCAGCTATCATCTCGCTTTGCTTGTTTCAAAATCCCTCTACCGCTACGAAAACGCTTACTCCAAGTCGCAAGAAAGATCCACTCAAAATTTCAAGGTTACCACTCAATATTGCAGTGCTAAGGTTGCCAAAATATGCGTCGAATCATCACCGAGCTCACCTGTGGGACCATGCCGTGCCACTCGTTTGAGCGCCGGTCGCGCTCCTCGGGTCTCCTGTCAACGTTTGAGGCCATGAACCCAACTGCTTCGGTGTCGATTCTAACGCGGGTCTCACGCTCCTGCAGCATCCGTCATACCAGCCGTGCTTCTCACCAGATGTCAGCAGACGTGGCAGTGGCACTCAAGATTAACTACGACGCCGTACCTACGCGTCAGCGGCACAGCCGTCATGCCACGCTTCTCGCCGGACACCAGTACAATGGAAATGCTTCCAGCTAGGGGCCGTGTACCGTGTTTGTTATGGTATCCCTTGAGTGTGGCAGCTATTGCAGGAGATGGGTAGTTTGTAGTGTTGCCCTGATGCGCTGGTAGATAGTGTGCGGCGCAGTGAACGTGAAGAGACAGCAGTGGCTCGACCAACTGTCGCCAGGTGCCGCAGCGAACAGTGCTGCTCGTATATCTCAATAACCAACGCTTTTGAGCGGGGCCCTGGCTCCTTTAGGGAAGTAGCTTCACGTGTTTTTCTCTGCAGCGATTGCTCAACGCGGTTTCGCGAGATTGAGGGACTCGCCCTGCCTCGTTTGCCTCTTGGGTTCTCGCAGGGTTAGGTGAAAAGAGTATTCCAGGGCTTGCCAGTCGGCACCACTTACCCCAGAGAAGCTGTCGGATGCTTGCCCGATTCAGCCAAGAAGCCCGTAGGCCAGTTTACCACTCCCGTAATTGAGTTGCTGAAGACTGAAGGCAAGTGCTGCAGGAAGCGTCTCTTACAGTTTAGAGAAAGCACAACAGCTCGAAAAAGCCGGTTCTCGTGGTTACACGTTTTCCTGTGTGTTTATTGTTGTTCACTAAGCATTTGCACAGACCGGAGAGAACATGTTACTGCTTCGTTCACTTCAACGGGAAAGCCCGGTCCTGTGATTACATCAGTGCCTGCGAAAAGACGTCACTTCCAGGGAAAGCTGGGCCGCTGGGATGCATCTGTGCCTGCGTATCAATGATCATTGAACATTTGCAAAGGTCGTGGGGTCTACCGGGTAGACGATACCTAGCGTCGGGGACCTTTTAGCTTCACGTTTTTCGTACCATTGTCAGAGCATACTGATACAGCTGAACAGCATTGAGCAAATCAACGTCTTCACGAAACTATCATTATACAATCCAGCATCGATGTCTAATATTTTCGTGTTGCTGTTGTCTCCACGATGGGATCGTGAGATCTACTATCCACGTGTGCTATTCTTCGCTAGGGCTTGTAGCTTCAGTCGATCAGTGAAGGCCAGGCCTGTCAGCCGCTCGATCGTCACGTCAGCAACCAGCCGCTTCCTGGAGTTCATTGTATCATTGTATCATATGATATCACATGGTATCTCTGTGTATCATTTGTATATAAAATATAAAATATAAAATATTTACAATATTTACTTGACGGGTGAGTACACCTACTATAAACATAACAGTAGCAAGCGCACAAACTTGCGAGCAGTGAGTAACGTCGAACTGTCTACACGAATAGCAATAAGCTTTGAGCCGTCTGGCTGCCACGTTCCGATTCACCACCTCAGCGCCACGTCCCAAGCTCCCAACCCGTCTGTCACACTCTGGACTCTGCTACACACAGATATTCAAATGTGACGTCATCGTCACACAAATTATATGACAAAACTGGACAATAGCAATATTCGCGCTCTTCTCCTGGATCGAGGGAGAACTATGACACGTTCTCCCCGACCTGTCATAGTTCTCTCATCCGATCGCGATCGTCGCGACTTGAGAACGCATCTCTCGCTCGGCTGCCATGCCATGCTGTTTGACGTCTGACTGTCGCTTCCGGCGTATTCTATTGTAATTTATTAAATATGCAGTTTTAACTCAAGGCGCAACGCTTTCTCTCCCACAGTGTGCCCCTTTCCAGCGACGTAAAGATCTCTAAGATTGTGTCCTAATCTGAGTAACCTTTTGCTACAAAATATCATCACATATTCCTAATTAGTATGTGGTTACCCGTTTCGCAAAGAATGGTAACCTATATCGCATCTATTGCGGGTTTCAAAATCCTGAAATTCCGCCCGCGCTTCCGCCAAATGAACGCGTCAGCCCACAGCGAGATGTGTGGTTGACCGTTCAGTCTGTGCACAATTTGTTCAAGCAAGACAACACACATAAAATACCATTTCTGCTAACGCTTCCCTCATCCGATGCTCATCCTCGCGGCTTGCAAACGAGCGCGCGAATGAGGGAAGAAACCCGCCTAACGGAAACATGAACGCGGTTGACATTCCCGTTTCCGCTAGAGGTGACATTGCACTGTCAAACGCTCGGTATGTATTTCTTGTGCTTATGTGAGATGCGTGATATGCTCGTGCTGTGCAGTATGTGCTGAATATATCAGCTTGACTGTATATTCGGAGTGTGGTAATCAGAATAGATAAAAGAGAATACTCAGTCTTCCCGTTATATGTTCGGGGTCTAGGGTTCCGGGACCGGTGACAGTCATACATCCTAACTGTAGGAATGACAGTCGGGGCGTCACTTCCAGCACACCACCTAGGGTGGTGACTGGCAAACTAGGTGGTCACGGAACTGAAACAAACACCTACTCAGCTTCGGTGGAAACAAGCATCCTACAGGAGAACCTGTCCTTTCTGGCAGGGTAACTCCCGAAACTAGCAGTCAGTTGGCATACTGCAGAATACAGATACAGTTAAAACCCTAAACTAAGCCCATCTTGGGGCAACCCGAACCAACAGCATTAAACTCTGGAGGCAGGCTAATCTCAATCTCGGTAACTCTAGCCACTTCGAAAATGCCCGGGAGAGCCGGTGCCACTGTCACAGCGCTCAGGAGAGCTGGTACCACTGTCTGTCAAATCATGCGTAGAGCAAATTGGGAGAATTGAAGATGTGCCGATGTCGCCGCAGGCAGTTGCACCGGGTGCAATCGGTCCGGCCCGGTGTTGAATTGAAGAAGAAAGTGCATCTCCGGCCCCACCGCCCCAGGCGGGTGGCTCGTAGTCCGGCGATGGCGGAGCACCACCCGGTGAGGGCGGCGCAGCAATAATCGGAGCTGCCTCAGGTGGTTGCGGGGGGCCCGGGAGCCACGTCCACCCGTACCCGTACGTAGCACGGTACCAGCTGTGGTACCAGCCCTCCGGCTGCCAGTAGAGATCCGGCGGGATGGCTGTGGGCGTCAGCACACCAGCACCACCGACCCCGTCGCCGACGCGCCCTGTTGCCGAAGATGTTGGCGCGGAGCAATCACGCGAAGGCGCGGCAGTTGCACAAATAACAAACATCAGGCAGACTGCGAGAGACGTGAGGGCAGAGAATCCGAAACCCATTGGCGGTCTGCCGCATCCCAAGGCTTGTCTCGGTGGCGGAAGACACTCGCCATCATCCTCGGAGTCGTCCGTCGTTACGGAGACGGAGTCCACGGGCGCGACGGGGCCCATGTGGTGCATGGCAAGGGTCGGTTCCGGTCCCGCGATGTCCAAGTTGAACGCGAACTTGTCCATGAAGGTCGCGTGTGGCTCGTGCGCGTGTAGCGCGCTGACGGGGTACATCCCCTCGTCTGACACCACCGACTGCGGAGCGGAGGGCGGTGCCGGCGGTGGCGGCACGTCCAGAGCGTCGGCATGGACTTCGTCGTGAATCTTGAAGTTGTGGATGTTCGTAGCACCACCAACCGCGCGAACCCCGAGGCGGGCGTCAGCGGGCTGGCGGTACTCCAGGTACTCGTCGATGGTGTCGGGCACCCGCTCCTCGGCGACAGCGAAGGAGAACGCGGAGGCGGTGTCGTAGAGATCCGGTTTGCCGTCTGCAATGCAGCAGACGGCGTCGAAACGGGCGGCGTCGTCGTCGTCCACGGCGTTCTGGAACATCACGGCGAGCATGTCGTTCTCGCTGTCCGCAATGTTGAAACCGTGTGCCCCAACATGTCCGCGTGGCCCGCCGTTCGGGCAGTCCCGATGCCAATGCTTCTCCGCCGTAGCGGAGCATGCCGGGTGCCGGCACAACGGGACGAACGTACCGGTGGGCTTGTGGAAAGCCACCTTACCCGAAGACTTCCCACGGAAGTTCTGCGGGAAGTTGCCGTGCTCGGGAAGGGGCTTCGCCGCGAAGCGGACGCCGTCACCATGTCCACCGCGTCCGATGGCGTTCTTCTTGTCGTTGCGGGGCGTGTAGCCCTTCGTGTCGTCGAGACGGTTGTTGAGGGCCTTGATCTCCTTCTTCATGTCGTAGAGCTGGTCGCGGAGCTCGCTGAAGACGGTCTTGTAATCCTCGTCGTCGCTCTGCCCAGCCAGGGTGAGGGCGGAGAACGTGCGCGTAGCAGGCGGGACGTGCGAATCCGTCCCGTGTTGTGCGTGGCACTCACGGGTCCATTGCTGAATGGTGGCAAGGGACTCCGCCGCACGTTGGTCGTGCAACAGGAGGCGGTTGACGACCGGAGCATAGAAGACCGGGTCGAGGGACTTGATGAAGAGGGACTTGACCTCCATGTCGTCGAGTGTGCTCTTCCGTCGGGCGGACCGGAGAGCGGCGTTGAAGGCGGCGATTGCTCGCGACGGGTCGAACTGGTTGATCTTGATGGCCAGAAGGTCCGCGGTGCCCTGGAAGGGTCCGCCGGAATCCAGAAGCATCCTGGCGATTTCCAGCAACACCCGTTTCCCATCGAACGGGTGTGCCTCCGCCGAAGACTCCATCCAGTCTGCCGCGGGTGACACCGGAGCAACGATAAATTCCAGTGTCGAAAATAAAAAGCTTGTTCGCCTCAGCGCGCACGGGCAGGTTGGCATCCTCCAGGTCGAACAAAGAAGAGGAAAACGCGGACTCCTCAGTGACGAAAATGTCCCGCAACGCCAGTACCAGACGGGCGAAAACAGAGCTGACGTTTGATTCCGTACCATCAAAACGTCCATGTTTGTCGTCGTATACCTTCTTGATGACGAGCTTGGCGGCGCGCTCGTCGAAGGATTCCTTCGCCAGGCGCTTGACCGCGTCGAGGAACAGTGCCCCTGCCGATTGTGGAGCTGGCGCAGCCGCGACTGTAGGAGTGGCTGGCGTGGTTGTATGTCGAGCTGCGGCATCGTCGAGTGAGCGGCGTGCGGCCGCAGTGTGCGATCTCGTAGAAGTACCCATAGTGAAGTGACTACAGAGACAGTATGAGGCGGAAAATGCAGGGTGAGGTTAACGGCGTGGGCGACGGCTAGCGAGTTGCGGCGGGTCGTCGAGGATAATCAGGGAAACAGCAAATTGCACGCGGTCGTGTGGGACGAAAGGACGTGATCAATGTCGGACGGTGTACTAGCGACCAGAAACAACAAAATCCAGCCCAACGATACTTCACGGAAAATAAGCCGTCGTCAGCGCTACCCAATCATGTCCAATCAACCGCGCATCCGTAACTGAGCCATACCGCCCGTACCGAAAACCTCTCTAGCGCGGGTTCCTCACCCCATCTCAAGCGTCGGTGCTTAGCCAATCATGGCCAAAGTCGCAGTGTAAAATTAAGCGTGCGTGGTACCAAACCTGCTGAATATATCAGCTTGACTGTATATTCGGAGTGTGGCGGTAATCAGAATAGATAAAAGAGAATACTCAGTCTTCCCGTTATATGTTCGGGGTCTAGGGTTCCGGGACCGGTGACAGTCATACACCCTAACTATAGGAATGACAGTCGGGGCGTCACTTCCAGCAGTATGCGTCCCTGCTGCGCGTACGTCGAGATGACTGGCTCGAAATACGCCCATTACCCCCCCTCACAAAAACCGTCCAGCCACCTAAATCCTGGACGGATCTTGCTCCCACAAAATATATGTTGTTTCTAACACTTATCAACGTGCATGTGCCAAGTTATATTGTGTTTGGTGTACGTTAGTATACCGAAAACAACCGCCGCCGCTGTGACTTACGGGGTCACGGGCCAGCGGTCCAACAGCGGAAAACTGGCGCAGCGTTAGACAGGTTTTTGGTATGAGATCAATATCTGCTTCCATCGAACGTGGGGCAATCGAGCAACCTACTCTCACAAGTCAGAGCCTCCGGACGCGGCGATTTTCTCCCAGTTTATCGATTTTTTTATTTTCTGTGGTAGTCCGGAGGTTACGAGCTGCTTTCCATTGCTTTCTGTCGAGAATCGCGCGATCGGCCGCGCAGCGGCCGAAGCTCGTAACCTCTGGCTTGCGAGAGTACGAGCCACCATAACCAGCCAACCAGACGAGAGACCTCTGCAGCCAACCATCTCACGGATTTGTAGTATGACAGGTCGGGCGGGGGAGAACGTGTCATGTCATGCGATGGTTCTCCCTCGATCCAGGAGAGAGAGCGAATGTTTCAATGTGCACTCTCACTCGCGTCGGGGAGAACCCAGGGTGAGAAATGTGCAATATGAATATCTGTTGCTGCGAACAAGCTTACAATTGAAGTTATTATAGAATTGCTTTTCCTCAGGCGATAGTTTTCCCTCAGTCGATAGCACCAATAGTGTTATTCTGAGCAACTCTCGACTGAACGTAGAACCTGCGCTGTTTGAGGGATGCTCCGTCTGCATAGTCCCATCCAAAGCAAGTGACTTGAATAAAGCGTACAAGAAACTGTGAGCCGGAATTTCAAGCACAAAATGCGATCCTGTGGAAAGCAGACGAGAGAGTATGCCTGCCCGTTCTTTTGTCAACGCGACCTTTTCTTAAATTTCCACTAATTTTCTAGAATGAGTAGAATAGAGAAGGCCATATCGTGCAGGTGGTTATACGCCATAAAGTATGGTCGATGGTGCAAAGCAGTAGATGTGTGGTTTTAAAAATGAATACCTTAGTTAGGGTGGTGTCGCGAGGAGACATTTCAAAGTGGGTGTCTGGAATACTTACTTTGCTGCCTCCTTTCAGATCGGAGTGCGAGGAAGTTTCCATTGTGTCAGAACGTGAGGAAGCCTTGACAGCTAGACGACTGGTGGCAAATCTGGTGGTAAGCGATCTGACGTAAACTGTGCTTGCTTATCTTGCTGCTTATTTAGCTTCGAAGGAAAATACGATGATACGCATAAAATAACACTCGATACATCAATCGTTGACGAAGCATTCATTCGAATTTCTCCTGCACAGTGAAAGATTGTCTTCATCTCAACACTCATACGTGAACTACAGTGTGCATGCAGGACTATTATCCTGTTCAGGGATTATGTACAATTGTTATAGTCCAGATTCTCTTTTACCTGAGTTTTGATATAAGGTTAACCCGAAAAGTGTAAACTCTCATATGGGTTCGTTGCCGGTGCCTATGGATGTCGTGCTTGATAGGGTGGATGCTTCGATATTGACGTACGTGCTCTTGGCATGGTTTCTTGCATCTATCTAACAGTAGTACGGGGCCAGATAAGCCTGCAGACAACAAATTGCCGTCGTATTTCATCTAAGTAGGATTTGTTATACGGAAGCGAGTCTTCATCGCTGCATAGCTAAACTTAGTTTGCGGACATCGTCTTGCTCATACTGCAATCGCTATCTCCAGGTTACAGAATCCTGTCGTCAGCTTGCAAAATTTGACCGTCATTGAGTTAGACCTGTATATAGATAGGAGAGTCTGGCAGATCCCAAGGATGACATCTCCTTTTAGGGCTGCCCGTATGTCGCAGGCGGAGAGCATTCAAGCTGTGGTAGAGAGCCACCTCACCGAAGGGATTGTTGCGGCACAATTCTCGTCGTGCGAGGAGCCGTGCGGCGCCCCTTCTAAAAAGGCGCGTTTGGAGAAAGGGGATGATGAGGCTGCCGTCGTATCCTTGTCAGATGTGCAGACGGTATCTCGACAAGGCCACAAAGATGGAGATCAGCAGGAGGAAATCATAAAACACGCGGTCCTTGTACAGGTCCCGCAGTCGCTCGCGCATCGATTCCTGGAATACTTCCAGAGCTGCACTGAGCTAAAGGCCGCGACGAGCGCCGGCTTCTACCGTGGAGTTGAGGTGCTGGACGGCTTCAAAAACGACGCGCTGATCGTGCTGCACGACCTACCCGAAGAAATGGTCAAATCCTTCGTTCTTCGCGATCAGGTGGCTTCGCTAGGCCCGCCGTAGGGGCTTACCTTCGATCGGAGATTCTCACGCTGGTGTCCGGTCGTGGGAAGAAAGCTTTCTCCGAATGCCAAACTTGCACTAAAGGTCATAGCTTGTTCAAAGCAGGTTTTATGGACCAAGCCTATGATTCGACGGGTATACTGCGTCGAGCGACGTGTACGGACGATCCAGACTCTGGTGGAACGCTGCTTGAGTGCGTATCCGGGGATCAAGGACACAACTATCCGCATTCTTGCGTACCCTAACACCCTCGAGGACGAGCTTGTCGGGCTCCTCAGTGCACATGGTGTCAAGATGTGCGCAGTTCAAGGTACCCGAGCTGCCCTGCGCTCTTGAACTTAATCTGCACCGACACTATCGTCTTTGCTGCGCCATATAACACGCCTTGGCCAATAAGGACGAAGCCGGTGGTCCCTCTCACCTCCCTTGGCAGGGCGGTGTGAAGTTTCCGTTTCCCCTGCCTTCCCCTTGGTAGTGAAGTCTGCAATTACCCGGAACTCCTGTTGCCAGGGCGGCGCCAAGCATGAGGTTCCCCCCGTCACAGACACCCTGCGCGGGATGATGGCGTCCCAGGTGCTGGCTCACCCCTTGCGGGGCCCAGCAAGAGCCCCTTCCTCGCCACACACACACACACCCACCTATCTGAATCCTTTGATCCCTGGTAACGGTACATAGTGCAGCCGATCCTTTGTGGTTATGTGATGCCAAAGGATAAGGCATACACATAGCGCAGCACGACGGGATGAAGCCGGGCGCCCTTCGGTACCTCTCTTGCGGGGCCAAGCGCAAGATCCCTTCTAGCCATGCACGCACAGAGCACGGCACGATGGGGTGGAGGAAAGGGTGGCCAAATTGATGGGGGGCCGCAGGCGTGTGGCTCAGCTTCTTTGGGGGGTCTGTCGGCGCGGGGGAAAGTGTTGGGGAGGTTGTTGAGCGAGGTGCGGGTGGAAGGGTGGTGGTTGGATTTGACACATGACGGGCCCCTCAGAGCCCGGGGCAGCGATGACCATCGATATCAAATTGCACAGCAAGATACGGCGTCTCATCAGCTTTCTGCCAATGTGGCGAGGTTGCTGGCCGTGTCGGAATGGACAAGATTGAAAAGTTTTCAGGAAGGCGACCGGTTGGTGAACTATTGGCCACCGGGAGGGCTTGGGACACACAGGCGTGTAGAGAGATGGGACCTCCAATAGGAGCAGTGCAAAGCAGCAGTTGTGTGCACCGGTGGAGCGCATCGCTCAAGATCGTGGCTTGCATGCGGGATGTACAGCGTCAAGGCTTCAGTCCCATAGAGTTGGTGTTGCGGGGTAGGGGCCTGCAAGCGCAGTTTGGTGGCGAACGCTCAAGGTCAGAAGGAAGCGATTCAGTCCCTCTTTCTCAGCCTCGTGGGACGGCCCTTTGGGGTACTCGGCTTTTTATGGGTGGACAAGCTCTCTTCAGGCCAGGATTTGGGGCAGGCATGGAGCAGGGTGGTGGTCTTGAGCGCAGGTTTGGTGGTCGGGAGACGGCTTGGGCAGCTCGCGGGGCAGAGGTGAACCAGCTTCAGAGGCACAGCAATAGTGTGCAGGCAGTGCAGTCACAGAGGCACTCAGGTGGCCCAGTGAGGCTTAGGCGGTCCTGCTCTTCAGTAGTAAGCTCTTGGAAATCCGGATAAGTTTCCCAAAGTGTGTGCTGAATCCTTGGATCCCTGGTGTGGGTACATAGTGCAGCTGATCTTCTGTGGCTGCATGGTGCCAAAGGAATCGGTCCAAGGATAAGCCGCATAAACACACATACCAAAGGAATCGGCCCAAGGATAAGCACCGCAGGAGGACGGAGTGAACCAGGTGGTTCCCCAAGGCAGGTTGGGGCAAAACCACATGGTCTAGCCACACACACCCCTCCGTAGGGCGAGGCGAAGCACACAGTCTGAAGAATGCAGAATGAAGCGCGTTGTTCACCCACACGCCTAAGTTCCGCAGCTTCTCTGGGCTGGCAGGGGCTTGAGAGTATCAGTGGAGAAGAAGCTTGGATGCGAGCTTTGATGGCAGCCCGAAGCGCACGTGTACTTGTCATCCAAGCGTGTCATGCCATGGTGCTTTGAGCTGACTTCTCTTCTCTCACACCCGGGGTACTCAACGCGGCGGGTCCAGGCGAGTATCAGCATGTTCTGTACGTCACGCGTGTGGTGTTCCATGCCGGCAAGGATAAGCGCTACAAGCGGCTGTGGTTTGCATTGCGTGAGGCTGACTCAAGCACGGTGTTCAACTCGGAGGATGTGGTGCAAGCCTTGCGCGAAGAGAGGGGTCAAAGCGCCTCCACCATCTGCCGTGCCTCCTGCAAGATGGAGGAGCTCATCAGCCGCGGCCACGTGGAGGTCTCCCAGGGCAGCACCCTCGCGGTGGACATCGGCTCAGCACCGGGCGGCTGGACCCTGGTTCTGGCGAGGGCGGGTGCCACTGTGTGGAGCATCGACCCGGCTGTTCTAAGAATTCCCGAGGACACACCAAACGTGCATTATTACTCATGCAAGGCGGAGGAGGCTGTGGAGCGGCTCCAAGGGGATCTCGCAGGGCGGAAGTTGAATCTGGTGGTGTGCGATGCGAACCTGCTGCCCCCTGAGGCATGGAGCGTGCTGGTGCAGCCATTCATGGCACTCTGCAGTCCAGGATGCCGTGTCGTGATGACGTGTAAGGTTAGTTTCCATCCTGTGATCTTCGCGAGAGGCATAATCGCGCAAGTGTTTCGTGTTTCTGTGAGAAATGCCACCGCGTTGCTGTCATGCTTCTATGCCAACCAAGTGGATCGCTCAGAACTTTTGTTTGCATCAGATTGCTGTTAGCTGTACGTGGCTGACAATATATAAGTTGGTGTGTTTGGAGGCCACTTTGGCTCTCAGAGAGGAGTGTCGAGTGTGTAGGAAGAGGTTGTGGTCTGGAGGATGCAGTTTTTGTCTCGGTGATGCAATTCATGGAGTCGTTGCTGCTTGGCTGATGGGAAGGGATGGGAAGGGGTGGTTGATGGGTGGCTCAGTGTGACCGACACAAAGATTTGAAGCGGCAGTGTAAGATTGCAGCTGAGTTGATGAGCAAAGTCTGCTCAGATGTATTTCAGGTTTATCTGCTAACAGGAACTCTTAACGAGCGGACTCTTATTGGAACACTAAATGAGAGTCCAAGTTAGTTGTTGCAGCTATGTGTTGTGGGTTACATTTTGAACATTGATGTCACCCCTCTAATTTCTCCCACCCAAATGTTTTTGCTTGTATGACCAGGAACATGAGCAGGGATTCTATCAATTCGGGAATTGTATCTGTTTCGGCTAAATATATCAGATCGGCTAGACAGTGTTTATGTCCGGACAGCATGTGAATTCCCAATCACGCATGTGCTGTGCAGAGCACATGACACTGCTCTGGGCATTATATCACGGGCATGGATTGCCAGTATGTATAATGATGCGTTATTGGATAATGCTTGCAATGCAATTACCGATTATGTGGGTAGGTGCACCGATGGTCACGAGGAATTTGACTGTTGATAGGAAATAGCATCTCCTTATTATTCGATTAATATTATGAAGACACGGCAAGTGTCGATAAGGTGCCTTACAAAAAATTTGTAGAAGCTAGTAGCATTGTTTGTGCGGTGTGTTTGAACGTTTGGGGGAATTGAGTGCCATCATTTCTATAAGACGAGGGGGTTATATGCACCAAAATGGGCTCGCAAAAGTGCAAGTGGAAAGATAAAAACAGTAGAACTTACACGTGCGTTTCAATTTCAGATTTAGCCACATTTGAAATAACATTTAATCGACTACAGGAACAACGTCATGCGGAAAAGTGGCGCCATCCACATATATCATCATCGATTGTGACAGGAATGGCGTCATCCATTCTGATGAAAACTGCGACTTTAATAGTAACGCATAATTTGAGCAAAATTGTCGAATGGACAGTACTACAGTATTATCAGTAACGTTAAGATCTTCAATGAGATCGTTTTTTTTTCTGTTAGCAAATTGAAGTCGCGGTCGATCGGGCGATGTAACTTCGGACTTTAACCCCACGGTATGGGTCGATAGTTGGTACTCGCACGGAACACTGTGACTGCGAAAGGGAACGTATAACGGGTTCTCGTATTACCTATCCGGATACTGTTCAAACATATCAAGTTAGAAGGTGGCTCGAGAACTTTCAACCTAACCTACCCGCACCCGAACTCCTACGGAAGACAGCTATTTTATTTTGTCGTATGACTCGTGTTGAACGGTCTTCACACTTCTGTATGCACGGAGCCGAGGTATTACTTGTTTGGAATGGCGTGCCCTATGCCAAGCTCTGCTTAAATTGTGCAAGGCAGATATCTACACACAATGAGCGCAACAAGATACTATACACTTATTACCCCACGGATGGGGACACCGGGAAAAAATGGTGTGACATGAGTTTGTTGCGATTGTAATCGAAGCCTAGAGGTAAGAATATCTACACTCAATCAACGTAGCGTGGTGTTCTAAACAAGGGTGTTGGTACGGGGATCAAGGGGTCAAAGCATTTGTACCAAATGCAACTAAAACGGACGCCGGTGAAATTGTCTCCCACTACATCATGCGGGAGACGCCCATCGAACTGCACAATGTGAAAGTAAGGATCGAAGTCCGCAAACTTATCTTTCTCGTAGTGGCAACGGAGTGTTGCCCCTGTGTACGCTCCTAGCGTCAAGATGTACTCGTGGGTGGCGTTGTAGGAGTCTACACCTTGGCTTCTTCTCTTCTTTACGGTTTCGGACTTATACTATCTACACTTATTAAACGACCGCACGAGGTATGATTACGCTTGGTCAACTACAAGACTTCGGTTTCGTAAATCTATATAGTTATGCTTTTGCTATCAGTGCATGCTTTCAATACACAATATACAGCAGTTACGGCTCTTTACTTTTATGTTATACTTTTCAGTTCAGTTCATCTCCCCGAAACGGGTTACACTTAGAGTTCTTATACATTCAGGAACTCTTTCCATAACTCAACTGTACTGAGTACTCCGTACAACAGGCTAGGCACCTCACATCAACATCATTCTGATCGGTCCTACTGTACTCCGTACTGAGTACTCTTGCGTTTTATACTTAGCCGTTTTTCTTGCTCTTGTGCTTGCCTCCTAGCACAACTCCCCCCCCCTTAGGGAAGGTCACGTCCACGCTGACCACGTCGGACCAGTAAAGTTTTATACAGATCTTCTACTGTTGCTCTGAATGATTATACAGGTCTCAGCCGCCTGTTGTCTGGGATGACATTACACTTCCCAAGACACACCGCAATAAGGAGATTGACCTCTTAAGCACAAGGGTCGGCCTCTCACCGGTCTGCCATCTGCACTACCAGGCTCCCCCAAGGCTCAAGGTCTCACATCCATTACCACGCTCAAGGTTTTAAACCTCCCAACACGGTACACTTACAGGGGATGACAATAGGTTTGCCAATTACCTGACAGTTCTCGGGATGCCGGCCCGGAGGAAAGGTTTTAAACCTTCACCGCCTCCTCGGAGTGCTAGAGCTTTTACCCAGATCTCCAACTGCTGCCCGGTCGTGCCAGGTCCGGAGCCAATGCTCTCGTGAAATGGATTATACAGATTTCCACCTGTTGCCTGGTCGCGCCGAGGCTAGAGCCACTGCTCGGTTGGATAGATTATCCAGGTTCTCACCTGCCGCCTGGTCATACCGAGGCTTAGAGCCACTGCTCAAATGGATTATACAGATTTCCACCTGTTGCCTGGCTGTGCCGAGGCTAGAGCCACTGCTCTCTCGGATGGATTACCCAGGTTCTCACCTGCCGCCTGGTCTCGCCAAGGCTGGAGCCACCGCTCTTCCCGACGCTCCCCAACGCTCTCAATCGCTAAGACCACTCGCGTCAGATTCCCATCCGCCCTCAGGTATGATCGTCACCTCAGCTCGCACTCCCGCTAACGCTATCGGTTCCGGCTCAAACTCGGGCGGGTCACTCTCAACAACAGCTGACTGGACTAAAACGCTCATCTCGCTCAGATCCTCCCTGACAAGCAGTTCAGACAGGAACGCATGCACCTCTTCATGTAGGGTCAGGTTGTGGAAAAGCTGTTTTAACAGTGCTGACGGAATCCCATACAAATTCTCTCGCGCTCCCATGCCCTTCGCAAACACACCTCCGGCTCTCATCGCGCGCCCTCCTTGCGCTACTTTCTCGTGCCTACCGTGCTGCCGGAAGAACTCGCAAGGCGTATCGGAATCGCACACTCGCAAGGGTGTGCGCAACGGAACGTTGGTCCAGATGTGCGTGGGCTTCCTGTATGCGGTCCCGTATTTGCAGTACGTGACGAGGTGCGGAGCTGGTAGATTGCTCATGCAGCGACGCGTGTGCAACCCGTGGGGCTCTCTTCCCTCGGGTTCTCAATGAAGTATGCTTCGGGCCTCAAGTACCGGATGATCTCCAATGTCCTACGAACTCGCCTGTCCGCAGCACGCAAATCTCGGATGCCTACCGTCTTCGCTTGGCTGTACTCTGTGCAAGGTGGGCTAGCCCAGACTACGTCGAAGTGTCCTGGTCTGAACTGTCGGTAGTCCCATCGCATGATATCCTCGCAATGTGTGGGGCCCCACTTGGGCTGAATGTCTACGGCAACTACTTCGCTGTTGGGAAATTGCTTAGTGAACTGCCTCTCGACTGACCCGGTCCCACAAAACAATACGAGAATCTTAGACTGGCCGACTGGCTCCTTCTCAAGTGCTGCGGCTCCGTTGACTGGCGGCAGGGTGCTCTGAGCAGATACTCTCGCGAAAGTTCCTACTTCCTCATCAAACCTCTCCTCTGGCACCCATGGCATTGCTCCGTCTACCTTGAGCTCCTCCGATAGCGTGGTCCATACCGCTCCTGCGGACTCGTCGCGTCTCTTACGGACCCTAAGCTTCTCTCGCTCCACTCTCTTAGCCTCGATCCTCTCAAACTCCAACAACGCTCGGTTGGGAACACCGGGCCTGCCGGCTCCGTCCCACTCCAGATCCTCTCGGGTCTTCCACTCGTTCTCACTGCGGGGCATTCCTGTCCACTTGACCAGGTACTCTGTCCACCTCCTGCCCTGGCGCTGGCGCGTGCGCGAACGCTCCACCCTCTCGACGTGGGTTTCCTTGCGCCCGCTGACGTCCAACGGAGGAGGGGGAATCTCCTTAGCTCTCTCAACGAAGCGGCTGCCCGACTCTACTGGCGAAAGCCGGTCCACGGTAAACACATCGTGCACTTTCCACTGCTTAGGCGTCTGCAACCTATAGGCCGACGGTGCGCCTCTATCGCTCGCGGGAAGGGCCATCTGCCTGTCGCTGTGAAAGACTTCCAGCACCCGAAGGGGCCCAAGGCGCTTCTTAAGCAATTTCTTGTGCAACCCGCGGTCGCCCGGCTGGGTGAGGTGCGTGGCATCCACCCAAACCTCATCGCCTACTGCGTAACTCCTGGACTTGTGACGCGCGTCGTACTGGGCGATCTGTTGCTGCTGAGCTAAGAGCAGCTTCTCCCTAGCGAGCTGCAACTGGCGAACAAATTGGCGGGCTGTCTCGTGGGCTGTACCCTTTTTTACTGCTGCGCCCCTCCCCCCCTTAGCTCGGCCTCTCCGTGATGCAAGTGCTGCCTCCACGAAGAAGTCCAGCTGAGAGGCCGGAGCGTGACCATACGTCAGTTCAAAAGGGGTGAATCCCGTGACGGCGGAACGAGAGTCATTAATGGCGTACTCGACCGGGGTACACCATAAATCCCAATCGTGCTGGTTGGCGTCGACATACGCGCGCAACATGCGTTCGACCGTGTGGTTTGTGTGCTCTGCCTGCCCATCACCTTGTGGGTGGTACGGCGTGGTAGAGGCAACCTGGACTCCCATCAACCGATGTAGCTCGAGATGCATCTCATCCCTGAAGCGGGAGTCCCGATCACAGACGATCTTCATGGGAGCGCCGTGCAAACGCCACACTTGGTCGAAATACATGCGCGCGATCTGTGCAGCTGAGCTGTCAGCGTAAAGCATGGGGACTACGTGCACCATCTTGGACAACTTGTCCGTGAAGGTAGCAAACGCGTCGTACCCTCGCTCTGTGCGGGGCAGCCCAGTGACGAAGTCGATACTAACCACTTGCCACAGTCTTACTGGGACTTGCAGGGGGTTAAGCTGACCGTCTGGATACCCGTTGCGTGGCCGGGTCTGTTGGCACACAACGCAGGATTTGCACCAGTCGGTGACATCCTTGCTCATGCGTGGCCACCAAAAGCGACGGGATACTCTGTCCAGTGTCTTATCCCTTCCTGTGTGCCCTGCTGCTGGGGACTCGTGTGCTTCGCGCATCACCAGCTCTCTGAGGGGGGAATCCTGAGCTAGCACTAGCTGATACCGCCCTTCTGCCACTCGCCATATCATGTCGTCTACCATGCGAAATGTGTCTGTCCTCTGATGTGGGGCTGCGATCAGTTCTTCCTTCAACGAGCTGAGGTACTGGCTGCGTTCGTATTCCGCTTGCAAGGCGCGGACGAACTCATCAGCCTTCAGTGGGCCTGATGCTGCCCTGGCCCTTGCTGCAACCCCTGTAGTGACTAAAGGCTCGTCGGGTTCTGCCTCACTGTCCTTTCGCGCAGGCGGCGCTCGGGGCTTTGCCCTGCTGGCTGCTGGGGCCCACACCAGAAGGACCGGCCAGCGCAGCGGGGGTCGACCTCCATCAGGGGACTCGAAGAGGTGGTTGGGACGACCTTTTTCGTCCTTCGTGTCAAAGACTTTGACCGGATGAAGCCCATACTTGGGGTGAATCAACCGCCTCCAGGGGGCGTCATAGTCTGGCAGAAGGAACATCGCCGAGGTGTTTTCCGGATCGGCGCGCCACTCAGCAAGGAAATGCCGAAGAATTCTTTCTATCAAGTCTGAATCCTTCGTGTAAGGGGGGTTGCACCAAACGTGTTTCCCGCGCCACTTTTCCTTCAAGCAATCGGTCCAATAGGTGTCAACCTGCCGGTTAACGCCCATGGAGTCGCAACACGCGTCAACGTCAAACACCCCGTACTGGGCCGCTATCTCCTCAAAGCGCTCCTTGATCAGCTTCCAGTCCTGGCGATCTACGACCTGGTCGTAGTGGGAGCTACTTTCTGGGGGCTTAACGGGCTCAGGTACCTTTCCGGCTGCCTTTGGATGATTCTGGGCCTCAGGGTGGGGGAACTTCGGGTGACTCTGGACTTCTGCTGTGGCCTGTTCCCTAGCTCGGTCTGCTCTGGTCATGACTGCTAGCGATTCGGCATCCCTCAAGGATTTCTCGCCTACTGCTAGGGTGGCAGCTGCGTCCAGCCAAAGGGCCGGCGACTCTACCCACGTGAGCCCATTCAGATGGGTGAGCTCACCAATGACCGGTGCTGGACTGGTGGGAGGGAAGGACTCGTCCTCGGAATCACTATACTCGAAGGTGGCGCCTAAGACAGATGTGGGATCCTCGTCCCCTTCACATCTCTTGCCTTTCGGCTCAGAGTACTCGGGTCCATCGGTGGTGCGATCCACTGCCCCGAGGACAGAGGTAGGATCCTCGTCCTCTTCGGACCCCTTGCCTGTCGGTGCGGAGTCTCTGGGCCCATCCGTGGCGCGATCCACAATCCCTTTTTCCTTCAACCCTTCTCTGGCTGACATTTCCTGATAGTCTGGTCGCCGGGACTGCGCGTCTGGTACTACTAAACAGCGCCCTGGCACGTGCTCCATCTGATGGACTCCTACCTCTACCAAGTCCTCGTACCAGCGAGCCTGACGTCGGCTGAGCTCCCTAGCTGGGGCGAAGAGCCACTGAAGGGGTTTATGGTCTCCCATGAGCTTAAATGATGTGAAAATCAGATAATGTCTCCAGGTGACCGTGGTGCAATGATGGATGGCACAAAGCTCCCGTTCCCCAGCGTGATAGTTCTGCTCTGCGCTGGAGAACTGCCGGCTTTCAAAGGCCAAGGGCTGTAAGCCTCGTCCCTGATCCTGCATGAGTACACCCCCTAGTGCTACTCCACTGGCATCTGTCTGTACAAAGAAGGGTCTGGAACCGTCTGCTGCACCCTTTTGATCGGGTAGGGCCAAGGCTGGGGAGGAGATCAAGGCAGTTTTTAGCTGTTTAAATGCTGCCTTTTCATTCTCGCCCCAGGTCCAGTCCACGCCGGATTTGGTGAGGCGGGTCAACGGGTACGCGATATCTGCGAAGTTCTGGATGTACCTCCGGTAGAAGCCACACATGCCCAGAAACTGTCGCACGTGTGTGACAGTTTCCAGGTCTGGCCAATCGCGTACCGACGCAACCTTATCCTGCTGTGGACGGCATCCATCCCGATCCACCACATGCCCTAGGAACCGGACTGATCGCTTGCACAATTTGACTTTCGACTTTTTGAGGTAGACGGAATTCTTTCGACATGCCTCCAGGACCTGGCGGAGGTGGTCGAGGTGTACCTCATGGGCGCTCTTACCCGGAACCTCAGCCGAGAAAATCATGATGTCATCTACAAATACTCTGCAAAAGGGTAGGTGCCCGAGGTACTGTTGCATCATCCTTTGCCAGGTACTTGGGGAGTTTGACAATCCCATAGGCATGACCAACCACTCGTACGCTCCAAAGTGCGTAGTCATTGCGGTTTTCTCCACGTCCTCTGCTTTCATAGGAACCTGCCAAAATCCCCAAAGGGCATCCATCGTAGAGAAGACGGTAGCCCCTTGTAGGTCATCTAAGAGACTCTGGACATCCGGGAGGGGGTACTTGTCCTTGACTGTGATCTCATTGATCTGTCTGTAGTCAATGACTAGACGCAACTCCTTGGGATTACTCGGCTTGGGGACCATCAGCACAGGGCAGCCCCACGGAGAGGCCGAGGGTCGTATGTACCCGTTGGCTAAGAGCTCATCTAGCTGTTGCCGGAGTTGCCGCAACTCCTCCTGCGACAACTTGTACCCTCGCCGGTGCAAGGCGTTCCCACTCCAATCTGGCCTGAGCCGGATGCCGGACTTGAATTCCCTTGACTGGACTGATTCCAGCAGCTCTGTGCAAATGACATCTGCGAACTCCTTTTCCAGGTCCCTAAGCTGCTGCCAGATTTCCGGCGACACCGTCTCGTCTATCTCGTCCTCCGGCGGTTCCGGGGAGGCCTGAGCAGTCTGTGGGGCTGGCGGCGAGGTAGTACTTGGCGGGGCGGCCGGTACCGGCGGGTCTGTGGTCTGCGGAGCTGGCGGCGGGGTGGTGTCTGGCGGCACGACTGGTGCCGAGGCTCGCGACTTCTGACTCTGAGGACTCGGGGCAGTGGGGACTTTTGGTCCCGGCGGCTGCTCGGTGGAGGGGCCACTTTCAGCACCAGGCTGACCGACTGCTGCGACCTGGTCACGCCAACGCACTCGCTTACGCCGTGCTCGGGGTCGTCGCTCCGCGACCAGACCCCGGCCCTGCTGGAGCGCCGCGGCTGCCTGAGCGTGCCAGGTGGGTGGCTTCCCGGCCGCGTGATCCTCTATCGCCTGTCTACGCACCGCTGGCGGAAGCAACGCAAATGCTCCGTTCGCCTCCTGTTTGCTAGCGAAAAAGCTGAGAGGGTCAGGGTGATCCCCGGCCTCGTCGACCGTACTCGCAAATCCCTGTGGCCTAATATCCTCGACCACCGCCCCTACTCTCTGCAAATGACACGCTCCTTCCACGTCACTGTAGCCGGACTCGGAACTGTCCGAGACCAACCCTCCCGGCCCCTCAGACTCCTCAGCTCCGTCCGGCACCGTTGCGCTGGGACGCACGCTGACTTCACTATCCTCGGACCCGGAGGAGGGTTCTGACGCTAGGCCTGCTACAACATCGTTGGGGGAATCTTCGTCGGAGTCTCCCCCCCCCTTGTTGCAGGCCAACGCGCCAAAAGTCCCATCGGGGCCGAGGTAGACGACGAAAGCTTGCTCCTCTCTGTTTCGGAGGGTCCGCAGGTCCCGGCGAGCTCGACGTTGGCTCAAAAGGACTCCCTGTACCAGTGCCATTGCCGTGTCCTTGGACCGACTGGGGTCCGGGGACCCCGGCGAACAGCCGGTGATGACGACCTCTTCCCTGCCCTTGGTGAACCGGACCGAACCCCAGTTCTTATAATCCAGCGTAACCGGGGAAAGGTTCGCCAGCCAAGGACCTCCCAGGATGACATCCACCTTGAGGTCGAGGGGCATTACCCGAAGCTCAACCTGCTGGCCGTAAGACCCCTTCGACGTCTCAGCAAGGAGCTTGGGCCTGATGCAGGAATTAGCATCATATGTGGTGCCGTCAGCCACTCGAACCCGCATGGCTTGCTCGTGGCGCACCGGCTTGACGCCGGAGAGCTTCTGCAGTGTACTCTTTGCGATAATATTGGTGGATGCTCCCGAATCCACCAACACCTTGACTCTGACGCCCGCAATCCAGGCCCAAAACAGCAACAACGTCGGTGTGCGACTGTGCCTGTCGAAACTCCTCGGGCGCGCTCCCATCGAGGACACCGCTGCCAGGGACTCACACCAGCTCGGACTGATATCGCCGTCCTGCATTATGCAGTCCAGGCGGGTGACTGACGTTTCTGCGTCGGAGTCACAGTCCGGGAGGCAGTAAGTACATGCGTCCGCTAGCAGGCCGATGGCGACTGCTTTCTGGACTGCACTGCGCTCCGGGAAGTCTGGGGGGGACACCGCGACTTGGACTGACGCTGCAGCCAGTTTAGCCGCTATGTGCTTTCTGACTTGCTCGTCCCGGTGCATCAGCTCATTGTCTTGCTGAAGTTCCCTATTCTCCCTTTCCAACTCCTCCTTTATGAAGGCGTGGAAGTCCGCACGGCGTTCTGTTGAGGTAGAAGCCGGGTCCCTACCCTCCAACTCGTACCTGCGCTGCAATCGAGAGGTTCGAAGCGCCTTGTCTTCAGGAGTCAGCCATGGTCTGCGTTTCGGGCCCAAAGCCTGGCGAGCCCTGCTTCGGGTCAACCACGGCCGACTGGGCTTTGAAGTTCTCTCTGGTGGTGAGAGTTCTTCTCCCTCGGCGGGCTTGGGCTTGGCAACGCGAACAAACCGTCCGAACTCCTGATCCAAGATGGCTTTGCGTCGGCGATTGAACTCGCGCACCCTGACGAGCCGCTTCAAGCGCTTATCTAACTCTTCTCGATTCAACTGGGGCTTACTAGTCGTGGGTCCAAGCTTCTGGCTCATCCGCCTTTGCCCTGCCCTCCAAAGCGCAAGGGACTTGACCGGCCGGACCTCCGACTCTTCCAGCTTTAGATACCTTTCCAGCGCCCTGATGGCGGAACGCAGGCGAGCACTTGGCTGCTGGGCCTGAAAGGCTTTCCTAACTCTGGGGGGTAAACGCTGAGCTCTGAACTTCCAGTGCCCGCGAACTCTCGCAACATCCGACCCCTGGTTCTCCAGGTGCTGTTGGTAGACTGCCCGTGGCTCAACTGTGGGGCTCGACCGGTTTTTATCCCGGGTGTCCGCACCGGTGATCCAACAGAGCAGCTCCCACGGCTCCTCGGGACGCGGAACTGAGGCGGTTGCTGGGGTTCTGGCGGACTTCCAGAAGTTTGCCTGCTCTCTTTGGACGCGCTGCTCGACCTGTTCCCGCTCAGGAGGCTCTGGGCTTCCCGTGCGGGTGGCGGCTAGCATGTCTAAACCTTCCTGCTCATACCTCTCGACTCGACTCTGGCTCTTGAGGTGGCGCCTGGCGCTGCCACTAAGGTGTCTCCCACACCTTCTCCACCTATCACGCAGCACCTGCATCGCTGTGGACGCCGGCGCGGGGCCCTTTTGTCCCCCTGACCCCGCGGTGACGGGGCCCGCGCCCTTTACTGCGGGGAGGACGCCCCGGGCTGGGGAGCGTCCTCCTGGACAAAATCCAAACCGATGGCAGCCAAAGCTTCCTCCACCGACTCGTCTCCTATCAACGCCAGGGTGTCCTCCAGGAGGCACTTGGCCCACTCCTTCGGGCGCTGGCCCGCCTGCGGACAGTCGCGGGCATAATGGTCCATGCTCTTGCACAGACGGCAGCCCTCGTACTCTGGGGAGCCGAGTCGTTGCCCTGTGGGTGTCGGAGCGCCAGCGGATGTCGCCATGACTAGCAGCTCTTCCGTGACATCTACGTGGGCTAGCAGCTGGACCGAGCGGCTCGTCTTATCCTGGCTCTGCCGCAACTCCCGCTCAGCCTCTATGGCCCAAGTCAGGAGTTCGTGGCGGCCTTTGCTGGCCGTCCGGCTCAGAGTCAGGACCGAAGCGCCTTTCCTCTCGGCTATAAGGAAGACCTTCCTCCTTATCTCCGGTATCAATCCCGTAAGGAATATCCCCAGCAGCTCCTCTTCCGGCACCGGAGAGGTGAGCTCGTGGGCAGCCAGCATGCTCACGATGTCGTGAGCAAGGTGCACCCCGTCCCAGAACTCGCGGACCGTGCGAGTCTGTCTGTCCTGACTTTGGCGCACGCGACGCAGGAACGGACCGATCGATGCCATTTCCCCCTTGTCGGGCATCACCAGCTGCGCCAAGGGGACCACTATGACGTCCAAGGTGAGGTTCTTACCTTCCCGAGCCTCCGTCAACACCGAAGAAAGCTCGCGGTACTCGGAGCTGAGTGCGCTGAAGCAGTGTCTGGCCACTTCTGACAGCAGGGAGTGGTCCGACAACACCTTCTCCTCACCCCCGCTCTCCAGACGCGCCATCCCCATGGCGTAGCGCACCGGCTCCAGTTCCCGAACCTCCCTGATCTGCCGAACAAATCGGAGGAGCCGACCAAAGACGTGGGACGACCCCTCCACCTCTGTGTGGTATTTGTCCACTGCCTTCTCCATGGCTCTGAGGGCCTCCTTGAGAGCGTGCTGCTCGTCCTTACGACTGTAATGGCTTTGGGGCTCCCTGTAACGAGAGGAAGACGAGAAGGTGAACTGGCTGTCGCCATCCCCGTCCTCGCCATCGCCGCCAGGGTCCTCGCCCGGACTCCCCGGGCCTCCTGGCACTCCAGGGTCACCGCTCCCCGAGCCTCCACGACCACCATGACTGCTGGCACCGGGCATCTCCGAAAGCTCGTTTGGCTCCGAGTGCTCCAGTTGAGGGACCATCCCCCCCCGTCTCCCGGTGTGTCTGCCGCCTTAGGAAGCGGAGGTGGCATCACAGCCGGAAAGTGGTCGAAAGCACCGGGCCACACGTCCGCGGCGCAAAACCCACACACCGGCAGGTACACCTTTTTCATGAACGCCACCCCACTTTTCTTAGCGCTTGCCTGACACGCCCACATACGCACCGGGCTCTCCTCGTGCCCGCACCCACAGCGAGCGCAGCTCTCTGCGACGGACGCCAAGGCCGTCGTGAGACTGTGAATCGCCTGGGCCCCGAGGACCCTGTCCTCGTCCGAGATCCTTGCCTTCAGGCACTGCCTGATCTGGCTGGTAGGGTGTAAGCACCCGGCGACCTGACCAAGGGTGCGATACCTACGAGCAGCGTCGTAAAACAGGCGCTGGGCTTCGATCCCCGAGTTGGCATACCCGACCACGTGTTTCCGGAGGGCGTCGCAGACCTGTATAGGAAGGGAAACAAAGTCCCATGAGTGCGGCGGAAGCGATGTCACGCCCGCGCGCGACTCCTCCGGAGGGCTTTGAACGCCCCGGTTCTCGACGTCACAGGTGACGACGGAAGTCGGCTCTACCAGCTCATGTCCCTCTCGGGAGATGGGCGTCTCCTGAACCGGACTCGACGCTGCCGCTGAGGGCCCCCGAGCGTCTGACTCCACGGGCCCTGGGGGCGAGGCCTGAACCAGGGCGAGCCTTTGGACTTGTGACTCTATGACCGCCTGCAGCCTCTCCTCCAGCTGGGCCTCGGCTGCCGCTCGCCGCTCCTCGGCGGCTACCTGCTGAGCGACGCTCTCGTCGACAGCCAACTGCCGGGCAGTCTCCCGGGCTTCTGCGGCCAGCCGGTCTGCAGCCCAGCGCTCTTCGACAGCGCGTTGCTCGGAGACCCTGCGTTCCTCGGCAGCGCGCTGATCGGAGATCCTGCGCTCCTCGGCAGCTCTTTGACTCTCTTGGAGTTGCCGAGACAGCTGTTCCAGGCGAGCCTCGGCAGCCGCCTCCCGAGCTTGCGACTCCTTCTGCCAGGCTTCCTTCAGCTCTTGCAGGTCCTGACTGTTCCTGCTCGAAGTGGACTCCGGGGACGACGACGTGTTCCCTGAGGAAGTCGGACCGGGGTGCGGGGCCGATGGTGCTCGACTGGGCTTCCGGGTGCGAGGCTCCGGGCGACTGGGGCCGCTCGGCTTAGGCGCCTGAGTCCTGGGCCTCGGACGTTCCGCGGGATGCTCTTCCTCCGATGAGGACGAGAGGGGAGCAAACCGGTTCGACCAGTTCCCACCGGGGGCTGCGGAACTCGGAGGTGCTGCCCCTGACTTCCTAAGACCCCTGTGTGACTTCCGGGTGCAGCCGCTCATTCTGACGGCCGCGACGACCGCTCTCCTTACCTCCTGGAGGTCCGCCCCTTGGCGTACCAGCTCCCCTGGTCTGCCGGCGTTGATGGCAAAGACAGAGAATCTACACCTCCCAAGGGAGTTGTGAGGTCCTCGCGCTTTTGCTGCATCAACACCCTGGACTCGGAGACTGACTGCTGGTGGATCTCCAGGCGATAAGCGCCGTCCTCGGAGAGCCCATAGTCCTTGAGCTGGAACCACATTAGCCCTGACAGCGGGTGGTCTTTCCCCAGGCGCTTTAGGCCTCGACGGATGTCTTGCCACATAGACTCCTGGTCGGAATCCGAGCAAGAGCTGACACCGGATGAGGTTCCCGCCTTTCTTACTGGACGGCGGGCACTCGTTCCCTGGGACGAGTCCGAGCTGACTGGGGTCGTCCTGGGGAGCCGGCGCCACTCGCGGAGACACCTCCTGCCCATCTGGGTCATCCGGTGTCTCCGGGCTCCAACCCACCAGGTGCTCCTCTCCTTGGCGAGCATCGTCTGCTGGTGCCATGCCATGAAGACAGCCCCAGCTTGACGTCTGCCTCTGCGCCACAGACCCTGTGTCTGGACGACATGCTGGCGCCATGCCGCGAAAGCGGACTCGACTCGGCGCCGTCTGCCTCTGACAAACAGGCCCTGAAGTTGGGCGACCTGCTGGGTGACGTCATTCCGCGCTTGGAATGCCAGGCGCTGGAGCTCGCGCTGATGCGCTGACCGGTCCGTTCCGGCCTTCCACGCGACCCAAGCAAGCCGCGCGGTTGCGCGTTGACGAGCTGGCAGGGAGACTCTCGCACGTCGTTGCGCTGAATTCAGCGCCCAGGTGCTCCATTGACGGAGGGCCAATGCGAGCATGGATTGACGTCGCTCTCCTCGCCAAGCCGGATTGG
>LGRX02002762.1:0-41818 GCA_001247695.2 Cymbomonas tetramitiformis | reverse complement strand
CTGGTGTTTCTACAGTTTGATAGTGTAAGCACAACATATATGTTTTTATGAACAGCAGAGTGATAGCTGGTAATTTGCAATCATATGCACGGTGTAAGCGCGGTACATCTGAATAGCCATGTGATATTTGATAACTCACTTTTCGCCGACAAGCCAGCGTTTGCACCTCCGTTCGAAAAAATTCAATAGTCTGTATGATATTTTTATTGAGATAAATTGTGTATAACCATCAAAATCCTTGTTAAATCGAGTAAACCCACCAAATAATCCAGCCAAAATTTCTTAACTAGCTTTCACTATGATTCAAGCCAGCCAGCCCCTTGATTTCTTATTTTGGCCAATTTCTTAAGAAATTAAAGCTAGCCAGCAAATTTCGTCAAGTTGTGACCCCCCAAACGCTGGCTGGTTTCTTATTGCTATTATTTCTTATTGGTGAGTGATTACTGTATCCGTTTACCACGAGTGTGCGCGTACCCATCCCGCTGACGGCCGCTACGCACTCCAGCGACTCCGCTACGAGGTCGATGGGATGCGTTACTGGACCCAGACGAGGGCCATCGTCCTCTCTGAGCCCGTAGACCCAGCTCCACAGCTGGCTACGATTCGACGCCTTTGTGAGCGTCACCGCAAGATCAAGCCGGCGTACTCCGACTCCGACGGCGTCGCTGACCTCTGGCACATTCTGTCCGAGTCCGCCAAGAAGAGTCCCTACGTCGCCCCACTGTACCTGGCGGTGCTCCGCGAGCTGCGTTCAGGTCATGCTTTCACGTTTCACCTTTGACCGCCTCGCACTCCGCATCCGCCTCGCATTCAGGGACGAAAGCCCCCTGGCCACACTTTCGTCCCCGCCGAGCCCCGACACTCGGTCCGAGGGTTCTGGGTACCGCCCTAAGACCGCCGCCCAGAAGCCCCCGACCCCTGATTCTCCCGGCCGTCCTACGGCCATGGCGCTCCGCGCGAAGAAGCAGTCCGACACGCCGCTTGATGGGAAGTGGGTGGCCGAAACCCCCACCGCCTTGTACCTTAAGTGGTCTGGTACTGGTTATCCGTGCGCTGTCTGTTTCCGCGTGTGGGGTGTCACAGATGCCCATCCCGACACTCGTGGTGCTTGCCCCTTCGTGTGCATCGAGGCCTTCGCCAACAACAAACACGATCTCGTCACGTCCAACAAAGCCGGCTCCGCCTCGCCCGCCGCTCGACCCGCCACCTGCAGGCACCGCGCCTGCCGCGCCGACAATGCCCGCTACTGACGCGGCCTTCCAGTCCGTGCGGCTATCGCCGCCCGCGCCTGGTGGCGATGACACGATTGACACCGTCGATGGCGACGCCCTGGTGGTGCCTACGGTTGAGGACCTTGCCCCCCCGCTTCCGGATGAGCCTGTTGCTGCCTCCCTGGCCTTCCAGGACGAGGGCACCGACTGGCCGGCTCTCCGCTCTTCGCCCGTTTGGGTGCTGTGGGATATATAGTGCTGACTATATATTAAGGTGGTGAAACACAGAATGCTTACACTTAAGATAACATAAGAAGACCGTTAGATTGAGTGTACCTCGGCTTAAGCCGGAAACCCTAAACCTGTGACAGCCGTACTGTACGGAGTACTAGTACAGACAGAGGACTGTGACACACGCGGGGTGTCACATCCAGCACACCACCCTGTACTATATATTACGGAGGAAGAGTTAGGGTGGAACAGGCAGATTGTTAGGGAAAACAAAACACACCATCTCAAGCGGTGGAAACAAATTCCTAGTGGGGGCCTGTGCTCTTGGCCAGGGCGGTCCCAATACTAGCTAGCACTACACTCTGAAGGCTGTTGTGCCCGTGATACAGATCTAGTTGTGCTACTAGGCCTCTGACAGGAACTCTAGCCACCTTGAAAGTGGTCCACAGAGTAGAGTTCGCAGAGATTGAAGTTGAAGTTGTTGTAGCTCTCAAATTGAAAGTTCAGACTGCAGATGCCGAAGCCGCCAGAGTCCAGATTGAAGATGTTGCAGAAGTCAGCCGGTCCAGTGTCCAGAAGGTCGGGGTCAGTGAAGTAGCCCACGGTGCCATTCCGATAACCAGAGCAGGCACCGTACACCACCGACCGTGGAGCAATCCCCACACCACAAAGTGCAGTGGCGGTGACGGTGTCGATCATGGCGATGCTCACACACAGAAACAAAGCAGGGATAGTTGCTGCTGTGAGGAAGGTGCCGATTGAAGGTGCCCGTACACCACCAACCCGTGGAGCGGGTGGTGGGACGGCATCATGCAAGTCCCCGTCGTCGGACTCCGTGTCAGCCACGCTAGCTGAATCATGCGTGGAAGAAATATACGGAGGGAGGGGTTGAAGGAATTAGCTGACACCTCTGTTGCGGGCTCAAAGAAACCCAATTGCACAGACATGTCGTCCATAAAAGACTTCTCGAAGGGCGGCTCACCGTCAACGAACTGCTTCGGGTGAATTAACGCGTCGCTCTCGGTCTCGACCGCCACTTCAGGTTCATGTCCCACGATGGCACATTCGATCACGGAGGGCGTGGCCGATTAGGCCGAACCGAAGTGGACCATTGGAAAGTGCTGAGTGTCGTCGGACTCAGCACCACCAGCCACCTGCTTGAGCTCGCGGAGAGCGGTGCGCGCTTCGTGCACGCGGGTAGCAAGGAGTGAGGGTTGGGTGGGCGTCAATCCCGCGTACTGTGCACGGAGTCCCACGTCAAAGTCCTCGGAGAACGTGAAGGGCTCCTCGTCCTGCCGAACCAAGGGATGATCATGTTGTGCACAGAGTCGAGCAAAGGCCGTGTCGTCTTCAGTGTCGAACGCGGTCTGGAAGGCGGACACGAGACCGTCGGCGTCGTCGGTTTGCTCAATCACGCACTTGTCGCACTCGATGTCGGCGGTGGGACAATTCGCGGAGTCATGCCAAAATCCCGGAGGGCATCGGACACACTCCGGAACGAAGGCCTTGGAGACGACGTGGAAGGAGACGGAGTGCATGCCGAAATTCTTCTTGTCGTTGTTGCGGCGTCGGTCGCCTTGCTGCCAATTCCCGCCCTTGGGAAGCGGCGAAGCGGCAAAGCGGTGTTGCCAATCACGCCTTCGGCCGTGAAACTTCCCATCTCCACGACGGTTCTGGCGGTCACGCCAGGAGGATGGTGGAAAGTGCACACCTGGCTTGCTCGTAGGCTTGCCCGTAGCTGGAGTCGGCCATCTAGTCGTTGGCTCGTCGTGCGCATCTTCGTCGGAGAGCGCTGCAAGGACTTTGTTGGCGGCGTTGATGTGGAATTGAAAGTCTCGAATCAGGGCCTTCACGTCAACGTCGGACGGTTGGCCAGAATACAGGATGTTCTTGTCCGTGAGGGGCACGTGCTTCCGCCTGCCGGCGTTGGCGTCCCAAATCTCGAGGACGTGGGCGTAGATGTCCTCAAGCTCGACCTTGGCCAACTCAACGTCGAGACGAAGGGGGGTAATCACCTTGTCGTAGAACTCGGGGTCGAGAGAAGCCAGAAGCTGCTTCTTGGCCATCATGTCGTCGAGAGGCCCAGAGGCGCCGTTGCCAATAGCAGTCAGGCATGCGTCGAAATCTTGGATAAGGGGGTCGGGGTCCTTCTTGTCGTCGAAATAAATGGAGCAAAGCTCCTCGTAATGGCCAAGAGGTCGCACCACGCGAGGGATCAACCTCTTGGTCACTTCCAGAAGGGCACGCTTGCCATCTTGAGGCGAAGCCCGTCCCGAGGCATCAACCCAACGCCGCGCGGGTGAATTTGGAGAGGTCAACGAAGTCAAAGTGAGAAGAGAATAGCGTTGAAGATGGCGTTGACCTCCTTCGTCGCGTCTGCCAGATCAAAAAGAGCGGCACTGGCGGGGTCCTTCTGCTCGAACGCGCGCTGCAAGGACTTCACAATGGACGTCCAGAGCGTGTTGCGGTTCGACTCATCGCCTCGGAAGGTCTCGTCCTTGGAGCCCAAGGCGTCGCGAGAAATCCTCTTGATGATGTCCACGTCCCAAGTGGAATTTTGGATGGCCGTAGCACGAGTCCGGTCCGCAGCCGTGAGGGCAACACCGGGAGAATCCGGTGTCGGCCTATAACGAGAGCCGACGTCGCGTGAAAAAATGGTGTCTAGTCTAATGCGGTTTTGAGCCCCCAAGGGAGGCGTGACGTGGGAATTAACACTCATGATGAAGATCCAGTAGGTGGGAGCGTTGGGGTAGAGGGCCGATGTCGGAGAATACAGAAAAGCGATGGTCGAGAGCCGTAAGATGCAGTGTCGGAACGGATAATTAAGGAAGCCGTAACTGTGAAATTGCAAGATCGGAACGCGGCGGCCAAGGAATTCCACGACAAAAATTGATCAAGTTTCAGTCGAGTAAAATCCAACGCGGACAATACAAATTAATCCCAGGTAGGCGAACGCTGCAGCGATACCAAATTTAATCCGCCCGTAAACTAGCTCTCGACCGCAACTGCGAAAATCACGACATCAAATTGGGCCCCCAACGCCCCACCAAGCGGAGTGGCTTAGCCACTCATGCAATCAAAAGTAGTGGAAGGTGCCTGGCGCACCATAACCTGTGGGATATATAGTGCCTACTATATATTGAGGTGCTGATAACTCAGAATGCTTACACTTAACCTCTTAGCCGGTAGCCGTTACGATATCGTAACAAACCACCCGCGGTCCTTTTGGTTTCGCATGCACATGTGCTCACCAAAAAGGGTTAGACGAACTCTAGACATGATACAACCTAGGGTATGTGTGCATAGTGAGCATGCATGCATCACTCCATGGCAGATTTGTATGGGATGCACATACACTCTTATCATACAGTAATCACTCGGTAATAAGAAAACCGGAGATTTGGGACCAGCCAGCAATATTCGCCAACTTGGATGCCCATCCCCCCTCCCCCCCCCGCCAGCGCCAGCGTCCTATGAAAATCGTAAGAATAGTGGGTCATGTTTTTTTGAATCAGCCAGCGATTTTCTTAAATTTTCAGTGATAAACCCGTGAAAATGCGACATTTTGAAAAAAAATCCGCCTGCGGCGCACCAATAAGAAATATGGCGCCAGCGCCCATATTTCTTATCACCCCATATTTCATAGCTCAAAAAAGCCAGCCAGCAATATTCACCAAATCGGGTACCCCCCCCTCCCCAGCAAAGCTGGCTACTTTCTTATTGGCGGGTTTTCTTATTACCGAGTGATTACTGTATTCATAACAATTTGAACCGACAATAATGCTTTTTATAGCCAATTTTGAAACGGAAATCGGCTCAAATCTGCATGATTTAGACAACTTTGACATTGATATGAATGTGCATGACCATATATGTTCAGGGTATGCCACATTCAACCATCACATATCGATATATGGGTGCTAGGGGCTATACATCCTCGCTTATATGTGAAATACACGCAGACTAATCGCTTAAGTATGAAAAACATTGAAGAATCGCATGTTTTTTTCATGTCTTTTTCGTAAAAAGGCCACGTATATCGAGATGTAGGCACATTTAACTCAACATATGACTGACAAAAGTTTAAACATGGCCAAGGCCGATAGCATCGTACTCACGGCAACCGCTTAAGAGACCTTAGGCGACCAAGAATCGCTTTTGCGTAAAGTCGATTGCTAAAATTTGGAGAAGTTTTGCTTGTATAATCGGTGGTATATCTCACGATATATATGCCATAGATGTTCATACAATAGCTCAATTTGTAGTTGCGATAGGTGTCGAAAACATATATAATCACCGTGGCATGCTTATGTATGTGAGCACCACACCCGCTTCCCACACAAAACATGCATTTTTGGCCGGAAATAGCGTTACCGGCTAAGAGGTTAAGGTGGTGAAACACAGAATGCTTACACTTAAGATAACATAAGAAGACCGTTAGATTGAGTGTACCTCGGCTTAAGCCGGAAACCCTAAACCTGTGACAACCGTACTGTACGGAGTACTAGTACAGACAGAGGACTGTGACACACGTGGGGTGTCACATCCAGCAGGTGCCACACGTTGCAGGAGCTGACATTGTGATTGGCACTCAGCCCCAAACCCTAGATTGAGACCCTCAATCGGCACATCACGAGTTAGCTAGTAACTAGGAAACATTACATTTCTCCTAGCCGCCTGCCCGGGAGTACCGGCTGGCCCTGCAGCTGGGTTGTGATAAACCCCTACCCCCCCTAGGTTTAAACCTGGGTTTAAACCTAAAATGACCCCCTCTGGTTTAAACCGGTTTGTGGTTTCACACTGTTAAGCCTAGTTTCACAATGTTAAGTCTAGTTTCACACTGTTAAGCATATCAAAGGGTACATGTTGTCTTTTCATTATGTTGCACATTTCATTATGTTCACATGTTGCACGCCGTACAACAGGGGTAGATGCCATATTGAAATTCAGTCTGCTCTCTGGCAGCCGTGCGAGTAGCCGTTTGGTAATCGTACGGCGTGCTCTCTATCTCGTGTCTCGTCTCCTATTCCATACAACGATACAAGTGACAACAAATTCTGTGCACGCGATCAAACGATTGTACCAACGGAGTGTAAGCCGTAGGATTTATTTATCGGCCAGGTAGCATCGTCGCGTCGCTAGGTCACGTATGGCGCGTACACGCCGTATATGGCAACGGCTGCAATGGGGGGGAATTCCGGGGGTTTAAACCTGGGTTTAAACCTGAAATGACCCCCTCGGGTTTAAACCGGTTAACGGTTTATGCACAACCTAGCCCTGCAGTGCACCTCCCACCTTCGGGGTGAGGTGGTGTCATGGGAACACTGACGTTCACCCCCCATAAGGGGGGAGGTCTGTGGTGCCCTGTGTCACCCCTCGCCTGCTCGGATGTCACTTGCAGTGCCTGCTGTTTGCCGCTCGCGGTGTGTCACGGTCCGTCCGCCAGCTTAAACTCAATTATCTTTCAGGTCAATCCGACTTTAGCCGAACCGAAACCCTATCTCACTGCCTATCATTTTCCAGTGCAAGCATATATACATATTATATTATCTGCTTTCACATCATCTCCCCGTGAATATTTGCAGGCACGAGACAAGGCGCCTACTATAATTTCAAGGGGTATAACTTAGTTACGTACCCCTCGGTAATTTCATTTGGCGCTCAAGAGTGTCTATTTTTAATTTTACATCCTCAATGAAAAGAGATCCGATTCGATCGCGCACACCTCGACTCGATATTCATATTGCATATTCGTTCGCTTCCGAAAGCAAATCCGTACAGTACAGTAAACCCTCACTGACGTGAGAACCCAAAAACGAGAAAAAAAATCTCCCGTGCAAGAACTTCCAACAACTTCAACAGAAGCTGAAGGGGTCTCTGGAGCTTTACTGCACTTTCATTCTTTCCCTCTCTATCATACCGAACGTATTATCCTGTAGTATCGCTGACATCCCCATAAAACAATCATGTACGGGGCTTTCCCCGATAACAATGACTCTGAGAAGGCACAAAAGGCGGTGAAGTCGAAGTTCGACCAGCTCAAGACCATGGTACTGCTCTCTTGTAGCTCCCGAACATGTTTCAGGCCTCTGCTCTCCAATAGAATATTTATGCACAGCCTGCGAAGATGCATAAAGACAGAAGATTTGTGGCACATGGACTATTTTGCATAAGCTTGGCATCTTGTGTGGCGTTCTTTGGCAGGTTGGTTTACAGGCGGAACCGCAAGAGCCAGACTTTTTCGAAGAGCTCGGCGATATGTTTTCTCTTTCCAAAAAGGAGGTCTGATACCTGTCAAATCGGTCGTTGCAAAGTCTCACTTATTCACGTGCATATGTCCACTGTCAACGTTTTGTTTAGAGCATTCGTCGCAAGCATAGGGTTTTCCCTGAATATTCCCCGAGAATATGTACATAGTTCACTCTAGCCTACGCTTACATGCCCGTGCCATTAGTCCCGCCGAGCGAACAGGAGTGTCATATAAGTTACGATCTTATTGAATAGATTGCTAGTCAACTTCAGTTTTACTCGTTTTGCTGGGAATATGCGTCTCCTGTTCCTACCACGGTTCCTTGCCACCCTCCAGCACTTTCCGTTGCTCTGTATTTGACACGTCAACTTTGTATTGCAGAGACTTTATGGTTTCCTCATCTGTATATCTATAGGTATATTCTTATCCTTGCTGGTGCGTCTTCTCTTCTCCTAAGCCAACTCCTTCGAACTTCCTTTGGCTCCTCATCCACGGGGTTCGCAGGGTAGACCGCGGCTCTTCCCAACCTTGCCGCAGGCTTGCTCCTGATAACTTCCAGAATACGTCTGAGCGTCGTAACTTGGAACGCCGCTCTTCTCTTAAATCGATGGACTTTTACTCTGCAAGCCGTCAAACATCCTAACATGTGTTTGATCCAGTTTTTAGCACCGCCGTGAAGGGCGCACCTTGTCTCTAGATACTGAAGTTTGCCCGCTATGAGGTTGCGCTCGCCCCATCTGTAGTAACCCACTCTTAGAGGCTTTAGCCCCACATTCGTATAACCTTGCCGTTTTCCAGCCGCGCCAATATGCAGACGTGTCCTCCTCGGAACCCCCTCCCTCAATCATTTTCTGCTCCCGGGCTGTGCAGGCCAGTTTGTTCTATCTCAATCCAGTGATCTTCGCCAGCTGCTACACTCTCGGCAACGTCATCGCAATCGCGAGGTGCGATACTTTGCAGCAGGAGGTGGTCATATCGTTGCGAGAATATCGAACGTCTGCGCGGCGCACGAGTTCTCATCAAATGTGCTCCACTGGCGCAGTCCTTTTCCATTTCCTGCGAGTCGCTGCAATCAAGGCAAGCCAGATACGTTCGCTGCATGTCGTCAAATCGTCATCCCGTCATGCGGCGCGATGACGGCCTTGCTTCCACTCCCACCCGCCTCGTGTTGACTCCACTGCGTCGCGGTCTGCGGTGTGAGGCTCATCTTCACCGGGCTGAGGGCGGCACCGGGGACTGCTTTCAGCACTGGGTTCCTGGTGGGGTTCTACAATCAAATGGCTAATATGTTCACGCCGCATCGCCTTGTTGCAAGTTGCATTTATATCTTCATGATGGTGGGTCTTCAACCCTATCTGCAAATGGCCTGTTGCAGTCTCGCCCAACCAGCACCCTCGTTTGCACATTCAAATACTCGCTCAGCACCGCAGCGCCGACGACATTGAGTGGCAGAAGTAGGCGGTGTTTCGCACACTCGCACAGTCTTGCGGAGTGTCGGGCATTCTGGCACGATCGCGAGGGTCTTCTATCACCTGCAACCCCCTGATACCCTCTCCTTGGAGGGTTCTCATGGCGGGATGATGACCACCGTCGCCTATCTAGATCTCGACGCAGCTGTGTTCCGCGTTACCCTGTAGCTGCTATGTTATCCCGCCGTATGCCTCTGTGGTGCTGCTTGCTCCCGACTGCAGTGGCTAGTACGTTGCGATCTCCAGCTCGCCTTGGTGCACTCTTGAGGTTCCTTGTAACACTGAGAACCTGAAACGATTGATGGTTCGATCTGGGATGAGGTGAGAGGGGTTGGATTGGGGTTGGCCTTGACGTGCTGTTCGGGGTGGTGGGTTGCAGGGCCTCACTCTTTATTGCGCGTTCGGGGTAAGTGTGTGCAGCTGACCCAGCCACACGATCCCGCTTGTCACCTGTGAGGCACAGCGGACCTATTTTAAGCGGACCGCATGAACTTTCACATCAAGGGTTGTACTTGGGCGGGAGGCTTCCCCCACACTGAGATCCTGACTTTGAACGTTCATACATTTCAAAGACGCATTCGGTGGCCCATGCGGCCAACTGCTTGAGTACAGGGGCGTTCAGGTGTGAAAATAAGCATAGTGCATCCTTTGTGGAGGGAGTTCCATGTTTCCGCTGAAAGGCGGTAATCAGTACATGCAGAGAATACTCTCTTCAGGGTTTAGGCATATATCTTCCTCAGCAGTCTTCAAGTTGGCTATTCAATAAAGCAACCTACGATCTTAAGGCTGAGGTGCTGGTTACTGCTGCTTTGAGCATGGCTGAACGACAGCAAGAGTGTCACCCTGAGACACTCTCAACCTGCCTCACCTTTGAACACGCTCTACCTGTCTTCCCAAGCTGAAGTTACCACTTGTTTCCCCTGCCCTTTTCTTCGCTAGTCTTATTTGTAGCTTTGTTGATTGCAAATGTTCCTAAGAGCGTTTCGATGTGTCATTGAAATGCACCCTTGATAACACTTTTTGGGCCGCACACTTCGCACGGAGACTTTTTTTTTGAGCTTGCGTGTTGCCCTGTTGCAGTGCTTGTGTTCCTCCAAGCTTCCACACTGGCCCCGCCCCAACAAGCTCTTTTGCTGCTGCTTGCACCTCTCTGAATGTCCACACCATCTTGGACCTGCCCCAACCTAATAGCTCTCACCTCACCGAGGGAAATGGTTGCGCGGGTGAGGGGTTCTTGTGCACAGTTAAAGAACGGATTGCTGTGTCTGGTTTGTGTCTTCTTGCAGAGCTTAGCGCTCACCTGGTACTTCCTTCACAAACACAATCTTCGGCAGGCTGTGTGGCCGTACCTAAATATTTCAGGCTGCACCTTAAGCACAGTTCGTATTGTCACTGTAGATAGTGCCGCTGATGTCTCAATTTGTAATGGCATCTCTAAACAGGATGGTTTGGTGCCATTTCCCTGATTCTGGTGCGCTGAGGGAAATGCTACATATGCAGAGTTATCATAACTATTCAACAGTGCCCATTCAAGCTTCATCTAACAAATGCATATTTTGATTTTGACTTGACGGATTGGCGTGGCACAGGTATTGCTTGAGCTACATCCCATACGCGCGAAAGCTGATAAAGAAATGCCTTGGAGCTGTCATCGGAGAAGACTTGGATTTCTGAAGTCGGTTTACATAAAACTGACCCTTGTGAGTCCTTGCCACGAATTCTGATTGCGATAGAGTTCGATTGTTATGGCGTGTTTGAATCGTCATGGTAATATTTATCATACCCATCAGCTGCTTTAATGATGTAATTATTGAATACAACATTTCAGATGTTTTGGATTATGTCAGCCTGTGATATCTCATTGCACCGACTGCGCATCTATCTAGCGAGCTTTTGTAGCATCCTCATCGGATGAATCCACCCTAATAGGTTAATTTGAAGCAAATAACGTTAATGATTCATAATTACCAATTACCTTCAGTATGGGGGTCCATATTGAAGCCCAAGGGGGGCTACAACGGGCCTGGCAGTTGGGGGGGGCAAATCAATCCAATTAAATCCCATTTTCGGGGAACATTCCAGCATAGGAGATAAAGGAAATCTAGCCAAAAATCAGTATGAATATCAGCTATTGCACATGTCGTCACGTTTATGAGCACCAAATGTGATGAAAGGAGTGATATATATATATATAAGGGATATATATCGCTGACGACACAGGAAACACAGGTGGTGATCCGGTCGGTCTAAAAACTGTATAAGATAAAAGTACTTAGGTGTTTTATCGAGAGCGGTAGTGCGGAACGGTCGGAGCGGTGACAGATGACAAGATGACAGGCACTCGGGGCGAGGGGTGAAACAAGGAGAAGCAGGCCCCCATACAGTGGGGGGGGAATCGGCTTCCCCGTGACACCACCTCTCCCGGAAGGTGTGAGTGGTCATCCCGACGCAGGCACACCCTGAATCCTAACCCAATGTTACTAGAATGTTGAGGCCAAAGGGGCCTTTCTCAACCCAACTAGAAGCACATCCGTGCATGGGGCGTTGCCTAAAATTCTAAAGGGCAAGTTTCTACAAGCTGCGACGCGATCCCGGATTGGCGCCGGCGAAGTCCTCGATCGTAGAAGACCTCAAGCGCCACGGAGAAGACGAATCAGCCAATGCCTGTGCGGTGCCAAAGCCAAAAGCGGCCAAGCACCACCAGAGCGAATGCGGCGACGAAGAGAGGGCAGAGTGGCGGAAAGTGAAAAATGCGGTGAGGGGACGTGATCGAGCCTTTGGGATGGGACCCAAAAGGGATAACAGTGAGGGATGAGACGATTGCAACCGCACCCCTAGACACCACCAGATGGTGACTAGGGGGCGCATAAGGCGAAGGCGAGGGATGGGGCGAGACGAAGGCGTGGGAGTCAAAATACTCGCTGGCGATGTTGGTGTATCTGTCAACGTCGATCTTGGTGTCTGGTGCACAAGCACCACCAGGCACCACCAGACAGAAACCAGGGATGAATTGTTGATGTCGGAGTAATTGCAACGCACACTGAACTGCGGCCATGCGCGCTTGCTGACGTGCTGAAGCCATCCCGCTGCAAGCGGCAGAAATCTGTAGCCGAAGGGTAGGGTTGTAAGCGAAAAACGTAACTTTCGCTAAATTTAACGGAATCGAACGATGAAAAAGGAATTTTGGGGTAGATCTCCGCGGGGAAGACGGCGGTGACGTCAAAAACGTCGTACGGTAACCCGTTTTCTTGCCAGAAAGGGTGCTGCTGGCCAGAAAGTTGAAAAAAATTGACGGAGTGCACCAGCATGCACGAAAGATGACGGAGACGGTGCGCGGGATACCAGTCACAGCCGGTAGGCAAGCCACGAATGACGGAAGCGGCAAAAAGAACGGAGACGGAAAGGGATTTGCCGCTTTTTACGGTGCAGATCAAGCTGCGATAATGACGGAAAGTTGACGGTACTAGAATCGGCGATAAGGCCGAAGCGAGTCAAAGAAATGACAAACGAACCACCACAGAAGTGGTCTGGCCCATAACCTGATGAAAGGAGTGATATATATATAAGGGATCTATATCGCTGAAACTCATGAGAACCACGATATCTACGCAGTGGAAGCGTGGTGGGCCCATAACCTCATGAGAACCACGATATCTACTAGCTACATAGAGGGGTACGGAAAAAGGCGGTACGATCACTGCAGGTTGAACACAGGCAGTGAAAGGACTCGAGGATAATGCTGAAATCTGTATAGGCAGCCCTGACTGGGAGTCCCGGTGCAGGCCCCTATGACAGATCCCTAGGACCAACACTGGACTGTTGACTGATCTGTAGGTTCGTACTGTGACACACGCTGTGTCACAGGTAGGCTAGACTCCGAGACCGTCCGAGACCGTTCCGGGTATATCTAGCTTAGGGTTTATTTATCTTATACAGTTTATCCACACGAGTACGGGACTTTCTGATATCTAGTGTACTTGGATATTCCGGTAGGTCGTGGCCCCATCCACGTTTTCATTCCACTTGCTATCTTGGCCATGATTGGCTAAGCAGCCGCTTGAAGAGGTGGTGCGCACTTGCGCGTTTGGGTGCGACTAGGATTTGGACATGATTTTACGGTAGACGTGTTTTGCGGCTGCGAGTCATGGGCACCGCGCGTTGCTATTGCTTGGGATTGGCAATGTTCATTTGCGTTACTTTACCTGCCCTGATCACGCTGGTTTACGTATTTTGGGCTGGTGCTCCGGACACCTTCGACCACGCCGACATTTGCAAGTGCCCTTCGCTCTTTTCGCCGCTCCGCACGTTCTGCCGTTACGTCATCCCTCCATTTCCGCCACAACACCCAAACGTGCTGCCGCGCATCATCTTTTCTCTGGCTTTCAGAAGAATGGCGACATCTACACGAGCTCGTAAACGCCTATTGAAGGACTCCGACTTGGACGCCTCTATACGGCTTATAGATGCGGTTCGGGACACCCCAACCGCTAGCACCCCGCCTGTGGTGCCCCCTAATCCTTCCAGCAACTCCGACGCCGCTGTCGCGTTGCGGAAGCATCTCGTTGACCAACACGCTGCGGTCGACGTGGTCTACAAGGGGAGACTACATCGGGCTTGGGCCAAGGGTATCCGCGAGGATATCCTTGGTTCCAAGAAACATCATTATCGTGGTACCGACGACACCGACCGCCTCTCCGAGTTGGTGGTGCAGCTTCGGACCGAGTTTGAGTCCGCTGGGCTGGACTTGACCCCCTTTGACCTCGACGACCCCACCTCTTTGGTTATCGAGAAGGTTAATGGACTGCTCTATGACGTCTTGGCCCTCGTCGTGGAGCGCAACTCTGTGGCCGACACCTGGCTTCGGGGTACGGACTCTTCGGCTGACCGAGATGGACGTCGTGCTCTCATCGACATCATCAAGGGGAGCGTGCCGACAGTCCTTCGCGAGAGCCACCAGCAGGAGCATGCGGCGCTTCGTTATCCCGCAGGCGTTGACCCGCAGCCGATCTTGGCTCGTGAGCAACGTCTGGTGCGGGATAACCGCGCTCCTGACTGGCAGCCCACCGACGAGACCCGTAAGTTGTCCCTCTACAACCGCCTCGACCCCGTGTTCTACGCGGCGGTGAAGGTGCGGTACCCGCTTGCGGGTGACCTTAGCGGGGTCACTCTCCGCTCGCTCCAGGCGCTCGTCGTGGCCATCTTTCAGGCCTGGGCGCAGTCGGATGATGGGGCGGCAGTGCGTGAGAAGCAGACACTGGGGGCGGGCGGTAGGCCCTCCGCCCTTATCACGTCTTCTGAGTACGCGGTCCTTCTCGACGAAATCGCCGCCTTGAAGGCGCTTGTGCAGGGCAATCGTGCGGGCGCGGCTCAGCGACAGCAGCAGCCGCAGCCGCGCGGTAAGCAGCATCCGCGGGGCCATCGAGTGGGTGTGCACCCGGCACCGTCTGTGGGGTTCGACAGGGACAGCATGAAGGCCAAGCCCCTTTGCCACCGTTGCCGCAAGGCGGGCAAAGGGGACGCCTATCACGCGTACCGCGACTGCCCTCTTGGTGGGCGCCAGCATTCGTCGGCCACGGCAGCGGCCTTCTGCATTCCTATTGAGGAGGAGGATGCGGAGGGTCTTCACACCCTGGCACTTGTGCAGGTTTTCCAGGAGGCTGCGGATGATGGACCGGAGGCCTTCGCCCGTGCGGCTTCGGCTTATGGTCCCCCCGCTGTGCTTTCCGCGGGCGGGATTGGCGGCATCGACGTGTCGGCCTACGGATTCAGCGTACCGCCTCCGCCTTCTGGCGGGACCGACGACGACGACATCTTGCGGCGGCTTGATGCCCTCACCTCTGAGGTTCAGGCCGCCCAAGAGCAGGTACATTACACTCACGCATCCTTTGTTCCTGGGAGTGCGGTTGAGGAGCATGCATCGGCTCTGGTGTGTGGCCCTGCCGCTGCGGCGGGGATCACACCGGAGGGGCAGGTTCCGGCAGGTGGTGCGGCGGCATCGGCATCCGCCGTGCCGGCCCCTGCTATGCCTGTTTCGCAGGTAGAGGATGTACAGCCCGCGCCAGTTCAATCGGCGCGGGTGACCACCACGGAGGCGACGCACGGTGAGTTCGGAGGCTTCGTGCAGACGGTGAATCACGCCGCTGTCCACCCGTCTGACCTGACAGGCTACGACACCGACGACTACGAGGACTTTGCCGACGGCAGCTTCCGGCTGAAGCCGCGGGGCTCGCCTCCGTCGGCCAATCATGTTTCCGGGCCACCCGTGGGCGAGCAGAGGACCTACGGTTGTGGGAAGCCGCCCTGGGGCTTCCCTGCCACGGTTGGTCCGTGGGGCATTCCTTTCCTCCTTTCCCTCGTTCTTTGCATCTCGATCATGGGAGTGGCAGCCGTGCCCGACGCTCGGTCGGCTACGGAGATGCCTTCGCCTGGTGGTGATCTCGATTGGGAGGCTCCGTCATTTTTCTCTACGAATGATTTTCTTGATCCGGTGATGACGGCTCAGGGTCTCCTATTGCCTGACGATGTGCCACAACTTCAGCCGCCCGAGCCTCCTGACACTTTGAGCTTTTTAGCATTTCAGGATTTGGCTCAAGCGGATTTGGGTATTGACATGGCATTCTACTACGGCATGGCCTTACATGAGAGCGGTCCTCTTGATGCGGAGCACTACTACGGTGCTGGTTACTTTACTTCCTACTATGGGATGGACTTCCGTGAGGCCACCGCTGACTACTTTGGTACTGTCGATTGACTTCTTGCTCACTCTGGAGGCACACCAACATGGTGGTGTGCAGAACTCCTGTGACCTCAAAGACTTCTTCAATCTGGTTTATGTTTTGCTTTGACACCTTTATAATCTTCAAACTGACTTGCTAGCACGGTTCTTTTCACTTGTTTAGCGGTGCCTTAATTGCCCGTATGCTTTTGTTCACGTGCTACCTAGAGGTTTCCAATTTGTGTATCAGAATAGCACAGTTGGATTGGCAGTTAGACTTGTCACCTAGCTTCTGCCCTAACACTAACAGCCTTACATTTTCTGACTCTCCTAGCCAGTCACCACCCACAGTGCTGGGGTGGTGTGCTGAAATCTGTATAGGCAGCCCTGACCGGGAGTCCCGGTGCAGGCCCCTATGACAGATTCCTAGGACCAACACTGGACTACTGACTGATCTGTAGGTTCGTACTGTGACACACGCTGTGTCACAGGTAGGCTAGACACCGAGACCGTCCGAGACCGTTCCGGGTATATCTAGCTTAGGGTTTATTTATCTTATACAGTTTATCCACACGAGTACGGGACTTTCTGATATCTAGTGTACTTGGATATTCCGGTAGATAATATTACGGGAGTGAGGGAGGGCGGCTTGCGCCGCCAAGTTATTACGAAGGGAAGATTGTCTGTGAGGGGCGCGTGTCGCAATGTCATCATCATAACGTGTGACACTGCGACCGCAACTACGATGCTTCAGGTGTGAGTGACACAAGGAGTCACATACTACTAGATACTACTATAGGGTACCTAATATTGTACTCTACGTGAGAAACACAGGAAACACAGGTGGTGATCCGGTCGGTCTAAAAGCTGCATAAGATAAAATACTTAGGTGTTTTATCGAGAGCGGTGCGGAACGGTCGGAGCGGTGACAAATGACAAGATAACACTCAGGGCGAGGGGTGAAACAAGGAGAAACAGGCCCCCATACAGTGGGGGGGGAATCGGCTTCCCCGTGAAAATGCATGTTCGTTGGCAATGTCGCGGCGCACGTGGTATCGTACATTGCCTAAACACGTCCCCGGGCCCATCCCAACGCCCCCTAAGCGTTTGCTGAAATCTGTATAGGCAGCCCTGACTGGGAGTCCCGGTCAGGCCCCTATGACAGACTCCTAGGACCAACACTGGACTGCTGACTGATCTATAGGTTCGTGCTGTGACACACGCTGTGTCACAGGTAGGCTAGACTCCGAAACCGTCCGAGACCGTTCCGGGTATATCTAGCTTAGGGTTTATTTATCTTATGAGTTTATCCACACAGTTCGGGAGTTTCTGATATCTAGTGAACTAGGATATTCCAGTAGGTCGTGGCCCCATCCACGCTTTTATTCCACTTGCTGATTTGGCCATGATTGGCTAAACGGCCGCTTGGAGAGGTGGTGCGCGCATGCGCGTTTGGGTGCGACTAGGAATTATGGTATGAATTGTTTGCGGTAAGCAACTGTGAGTGGCGGCCATGGGGACCGCGCCTCGTTACGGACTAGTCTTAGCAAAGTTCGGATCCAGTTTTGCACCAGCACTGGCCCTGCTGGTTACTGTTTTCTGGGCTGGTGTTCGCGACACCTTCGACTTCGACGACATCTTCGAGTGCCCCTCGCCGCTCCGCTCTCTCAGCTTCTCTCCGCTGCTGACCCTTACCATTTTTCCGCTACCACACCCGACCGCACGACTGCGTACCACCTCCCCTCTGGCTTTTCAGAGAATGGGTATGTTAACCCGAGCGAAGAAGTCCCTGGACAGGGACAGTGACATCGACGCCTCGCTGAGGCTATTAGACGGAGTTCGGAACAGTCCGACGGTGCGCACGCCAACTGTCCCGAACCCCGCTCCGAATTCCAACGAAGATGCAGACGTGGCGACCAGGAAGTACTTGCAGGAGCAGAGCAAGCTGGTTGACGACGTCTACAAAACGCGTCTACACCGCCAATGGGCCAAGGGTGTCCGCGAGGATGTCCTTGGTGACAAAAAGCACCATTTTCGCGGTACGGACGACGCTGGCCTCCTCTCCGAGCTGGTGGTGCAGCTGCGTACGGAGTTTCATTCAGCTGGGCTGGAGCTGGCATCCTTTGACCTCGACGACCCTCTGGCTCGTGTGGTGACCAAGGTCAACGGCTTGCTCTTCGACGTTCTGGCTCTGGTTGTCGAGAAGCACAGCAACGCCTACGTCTGGTTGACTGGCACCGACGCCTCGTCTGACCGTGATGGACGGCGAGCCCTGGTGGACATCATCAAGGGCTGTGTACCGGTGGCGCTACGTGAGTCGCACCAGGAGGAGCACGCCGCGTTGCGTTATCCCGCAGACACTGACCCGCAGCCCATCTTGGCTCGGGAACAGCGTCTGGTGCGGGATAACAAAGCTACGGACTGGACACCCACCGAGGAGACCAGGAAGCTCTCCCTGTACAACCGGCTGGACCCGGTGTTTTACACCGCGGTCAAGGTGCGGTACCCTCTCGCGGCCGATCTCGCGCACGTCTCCTTGGCGTCTCTCCGCTCCCTTGTGGTCGAGATTTATCAGGCTTGGGCGCAGACGGGGGCGGGGAAGGCAGTCTCGGGCAAGAGCGGCATCTCCGCGCAGCTCTCCAGCACCGAGTACGGCGCCCTCCTCGACAAGATCAACGAGCTTCAAGACTTGCTACGGCGGCAACGCGGGGCGGACGCACCGCCGGCGCAGCAGCAGCGGCAGCAGCCGCAGCGGCAGCAGCGGCAGCAGCAGCAGCGCGGTACGCAGCGGGGATTCCGTGTCGGCACGCACCCGCTGCCTGCAGTCGGTTTCGACCGTGACGACCAAAAGGCGAAGCCCTTTTGCGGGAGGTGCAAGAAGGCGGGAAGAGGTGAGCAGTACCACTTCTACCGCGACTGTCCGTTGGGCGGGCGTCAGCATCCCCCGCACTCGGCCGCGGCATTCTGCATTCCCATCGACGAGGAGGACGCGGAGGGGGTGCGTGCATTGGCCATGTGTGCCCTGTTCCAGCAGGCGGCGGATGATGGGGCCGAGGCTTTTGCCACTGCGGCATCTACGTACGGGCCGCCTGCGGTACTCTGTGCGGGTGCGGTGGGCGGGATCGACGTGTCCGCCTACGGCTTCACGGTAGAGCCGCAGCAGCCTGCTGACGAGCCCGCAGGTGACGACATTCATCAGCGGCTGGACGATCTCGCCGCGGAGGTCCATGCCGCGGCAAACTGCAAGGTGCACTACACCCACGCATCCTTCCCACCACGGCGGTTCTCGAGCCGCATGCATCGGCTCTGGTGTGCGGCCCCGCGGCAGCGGGGAACATGCCGGAGGAGCAGGTTCCGGCAGGTGGTGCGGCGGCATCGGCATCCGCCGTGCCGGCCCCTGCTATACCTGTCTCGCAGGAGGAGGATGTGAAGCCCGTGCCGCTTCAATCGGCGCGGGTGACTGCCACGACGGACGGTGAGTTCCCTGGGTTCGTTCAGACTGTCAACCACGCCGCCATCGCGCCGGTTGACCTCACCGGCTACGACACCGACGACTACGAGGACTTTGCCGACGGCAGCTTCCGGCTGAAGCCGCGGGGTTCGCCTCCGTCGGCCAATCATGTTTCCGGGCCGCCCGTAGACGAGCAGAGGACCTACGGTTGTGGGAAGCCGCCCTGGGGCTTTCCTGCCACGGTTGGGCCGTGGGGAATTCCTTTCCTCCTTTCCCTCGTTCTTTGCATCTCGATCATGGGGGTGGCAGCCGTGCCCGATGCTCAGTCGGCTGCGGGATTGCCTTCGCCTGGTGGTGATCTCGATTGGGAGACTCCGTCAATTTTCTCCACGAATGAATTTGTTGAATCCGTGATCCCGGCTCAGGGTTTCTTTGTGGCTGACAATGTGCCACCGCTTGGGCCGCCTGAGCCCCCTGACATCTTTCAGGATCTTGCTCAGGCAGATTTGAGCTTCGACATGGCCTTCTTCTACGGTGTGGCTCTTCATGAGAGAGGTCCTTTCGGGAACCCTCCCTTCGGGTCCGACTTGATTGAGGCCACAGCTGGCTACTTTGGTGCTGTCGATTGACTTCTTGTTCACTCTGGATGCACACCAACATGGTGGTGTGCGGAACTCCGGTGACTTCAAAAACTTTTATGGTTTATGCTTTGGCTTTTGACATCTACAAGTTACATTCTGGCTTGCTAGCTCGGTGCCTTTCAGTTGTTTAGCGGGTGCACAATGCCCGTAGGTTTCTGCGCCTGTGCTAGCTAGAGGGTTTCCAATTTGTGTTTCAGAATTGCACAGTTGGATTAGCAGTTAGGTCTGTCAACCTGGCTCCTGCCCTAACTTATCTTACATTATCTGACTCTCCTAGACAGTCACCACCCACAGTGCTGGGGTGGTGTGCTGAAATCTGTATAGGCAGCCCTGACTGGGAGTCCCGGTCAGGCCCCTATGACAGACTCCTAGGACCAACACTGGACTGCTGACTGATCTATAGGTTCGTGCTGTGACACACGCTGTGTCACAGGTAGGCTAGACTCCGAAACCGTCCGAGACCGTTCCGGGTATATCTAGCTTAGGGTTTATTTATCTTAGGAGTTTATCCACACGGTTCGGGAGTTTCTGATATCTAGTGAACTAGGATATTCCAGTAGCGTTTTAGCTCAAAATTGCACCCATGGCATCGACTCAAAGGGAAGCGATTTCTCCGCCGGAACTGTAAATTGTATTACATTCTATTCTATTGAACGTTTGACGACTACATGGAGGCGTGATGATTCCGCCCTCACCCCAGCGGGATGGCGCGGTATCACAGGCCCAAGTCGTCCCCCCCAACCCCCAACCTTCCCGATCAACGGCTACCCGCCATACTTAAGCGGCGTTTTCCCTCTCTCTATTTCTAATTTCAAATTTAGCCGATCCGCGTAGCGTAGTCTCGCCTAGGCCGTAGCCTTAGCCACCCCCCCCCTCCCCCTCAAGCGCACCGATGACGGTATTGAATTTGGTATTGGCACGTGGCAGGCGGGGATGAATGCCATTTGCGCGATCGCCAAACCCTGACGAATGGCATGGCATGGCATGGCAGCCCCCGCCAGACTGTCGTGTGTCACGACCAAGTCGCCAAGTCGCCATCGCCATGTCGCCAAGACGAAGAGGCCAAGTCCCATTTTAGATTTTTGTCCACGTCCCACCCCGCCCGTCGCGTGGACACCCACAGCCATACTTGACACAGTCGACTAGCGCTAGCGATCTCTGAGCGTGTGTCACAGACTCACAGTAGCGTGCTATGCTAGCGTCTTGCGTCACAGCTCACACACAGGATGAGTCAATCTCACCCCCTACACTTCAACACTACCGAACGACAACACAAGCTCGAGATAGCATTCAACTTACTATAATTTTGAAATACGTGTTAACAATAGGCACACGCACCCGACCGACACCTACCAGTAGCGTCACAGGATACAAGTAGTCTAATAAGTCTTCAACAAGTCTTACGTCTAGTGTGGAGTATTGTTCCACTGCAGTTGCCAGTACATCTGCGCAATATTATATGCAGCAATCGAGAAATTTTGATAAGGCCTAACAGTCAACAGTAGTTTGAAGAAACACAGAAGGCATCATGTCTGAAGAGGCGATAGTGCACGTGAGCTGTAAGGGCAGCTCAGCGAACGTGACCATTCTTCCGAGTGAAACCTTCCAGGAGCTCATGGCTGACATCGTGGAAGCTTTCGCTTTAGCTGACTCAACGCTGAAGGTTATTTTCAAAGGTCGACAGCTTCAGCCCACTGATGTGCTTTCAGAAGTGGGTGTGAAAGGCGGCACCCGAATTCTCGCGCTGGCAACTCCGCGCGATGATGTGAAAATGATACAGGGTGCTCGAGAAGACCCCACGATAAGGAGCTTTGAGCAGGAGCGAGAAAAACAGCAAGCACAGCAGGGCATTGAGGTCACCAGTGGGTCGATATGGGGAACAGAGCAAAGCAGCAGGCATAAATTTTGTCGCTACGAGTTTTGCACGTGGCAAAGTTTTGGTGTTCGCCCATCAGCTAAAACGCCTCACCCGTTTGAGGCTCGCAAACTTCTGGTCAACCTTGCGACTGACCCTGGGATAGTGCACATAATGACGTCTTTCGAGTGGGTAGTCACAGTGCTCGCAGAGATGGATCCTATCGACGATCGTGTGGCGCATAAAACGGAGCAGGCCGGGAGCTGCCTGCTCGGATACAACACCAACATGGGACAACGTATAGACCTGCGTCTTCGGACACTAGATCTGACTGGATTCGACGAGTACCCTAACATCATAAATACGCTCTTGCACGAACTGACGCACAACGTGTTCGGGGAACACGACCACCAGTTCTGGGCCCTGTTTACTCAACTAAAAGTTGAATACTTGTGTTTCCATCTCGCTTTACGTCGACAGGGCAGAGTGTCCAGTGGTCGGACCTTCTCGCAAATAGCCGGCATCGACTTGCAGCTCGCGGACATCAAAGGTGCAGCGCGAGATCAGCTTATGAAGGACCTATACCGGCCGCTGACCGCAAGTGAACTCGCGCACATCGAGCGCTGCTACGCGACCTCCTCAGTGGAAGTGGGCTTGGTGACCCGAGCCCCGTCTTCTCAGGAGGCACTGACGCCGTCAGAGCTCCGGCTGAAGGCGGCGGAGAGCGCATTGCGAAGGGCATCAAATTCGGCGGAAGCCGACGTCATGCCTGCAGCACACGCAAGCCCCAACGAACAGACAGGTCGCGTGCCATGCCGCTGTATTCACCATCCCGCCCCGAAAACCTCGGCTGAAGTAGCCGCCCCGAAAACTTCGGCTGAAGAAGTCGCCCCGACAACATCCACAGAGGAAGTCGAACCATCGAATTGTGGAGCTGCCCTCACATCTGATACGACTTCACCCCCACCCCCAACTCCGGCCAAAGGAGTGAGAGAACATCTGGCGTCTCATGATGGACAAGCACCTGAAACTAACGCTAGGCCGGAGGCACGCACGCAGCCCGATAAGGCTGGGTGGGAAGCAGACACCGCCATGGCTGGAACTGGGCAGGAGGCAGTCACGACCGCGAACGACGGCAGGAGAGTGGAGGGTGGAGTTGTATGCCATGGAAATGAAAATTCTAGGCGTGCTCCGCATCCCCGAGACTCGATCACTTTTGAAATGAAGTCGACTGACAGCAAAGACGCTGAAAATACTGTTGTGGAAGGACAAGGTAAGGGCAGAATCCAACACTTATTTTCCCCGAACCCTTTTCTAGCTTGTGACAGCTCAACCCTAGGAAGGGGATGTTATACCGCTTGTTCTGAAAGCAAAAGGCTTCGACTTCTGTTTGCATATGGCATGTAAGTTGCGCTCGCCGGTGCGGGGACTCAACAGTTTTCGACAGAAAAACCCTCAACTGCCCAAACGGATATTTCAGGCTGCCCTCGAACATGAGCTGGCTGAAAATCCAGTATCAACGGAGCGCAGGGTTGACCACATCAATGCACGTGTGTTAACCTTGTGTAGGGTGTCTCGACAGGCACTCCTGAAGTGAAGGAGCAGCTTCAATCTGCTATTGCTTCTGACGCCGACCTCGGTGATGTCTTTGAAGCTAGCGATCACTGCATGAACGAGGTCGTTCGGGGTGTAGAGAGATTACTTTGCCACACGAGTCGTGAGCAACAGATTGTGGCTCTCGAGACACTCGGCAAGATATTGCAGAACGTGCAACGTTTCCCTCATGACGAGAAATTTCGTAGGATAAAACAAGATAATGCAGCCTTTACACGGCGCATTGGTGTGCACGACGGTGGAATCGATGTGCTTAAGGCAGCTGGTTTCCGAGAGAAGGCGGGAGAACTGATTCTCACTCGAAGCGATCCTGGGCTCTTGTGGCTGGCAAACTCGGTTGTGCAAACCCAACTGAGCAAAGCAAAGAGCACATAGGAAACATGCAATGCGAAGTGACAAGGCAGACAGTTAATGGCAGAAAGTTACATGAGCTGATATCAAATATGCTCGCATGCCACGCATATGGCCGCCTTTGCACGTAATGTATGTCTGAAGTGGGCAAGGGGAAACCGTATTGCCGCATTGGTGTACAACCGCAAACCTCATTAATATAGGGGTGGATTTCCATTTCCCCTTTCAGCAACTTGATCTGAGAAATCATGATTTCAGCACATATCATTGAAGAATAGGTGAAACAGGAATCCTAGCGAAGTCGTATGAGAATGCATGAATTGATTTGTACCAGTGAATATTATGGGATTCCTGGAATACAGTACCCGAAAACCCTCCAGCTGTTACAAAGGATCGCTTCAAAGGGATGAATACTGTATTATATGCTGCGAATCGTGCATGTTCCTCTTTAGTGAAGCAATGGCGCTCACTAAATCATGGGCTTTTCTCTATAGGTCGCATGAGAACTATGCAGCCCACAACACAATTTGTAACAGAATTGATCTGTTATGTACAGGAATTTTCATAAGAATCTGAATTTAAGACAAAGTGGCATACATATATGTATCCGGCACGATGTGTTATGGCCAAATTTCCCCCGTGTGATGTCTGGGTGTACACTAAGGACAACCATTGGAGGCACTAGGTGTAGAGCAGGGCAGAGGTCTGACCTAGAGCAGAATCGCATAAGAGTACTGGTATACTTTTCCAACCGCCCAGCTAACATATTTACCACCCCGATCGGAAGTAAATAACACAATGATTCAAACACGTCATCATGAATGGTTGCGATCGACCCGTGATGATGGGACGTATATCCACGCAATATGCATGTCAGCATCACTTCGGTAAATGTACATATGATATCGTTTGGAATAGCATAACACTGACAACTGCACATCCTTGACATGAACATTGCCGAAGGGAATCTTCCTCCTGATGATCCCCTTCGTGGAAATAATACAATCACTGGCAACACAAAATCGATAATGAATCGATCCTCACATAGCTGCAGACAGATAAGGGAGGGGGGAAAGATTGCCTCAGACGAAGAGCGCCCGCAAACTGCCCACATGTACATCGAGAAGAATATATGTGAGCCCCCGCTGCTCACTGTTCACATTATCCACAAGTTACAGGCTAATGTTCAGTGTGTTGCCTGAGGTGAGGCCTACACCAAAGTAAGGTCATGACCAAATGCATCTTAAGCAATACTCTTTGGCAACCGCTTTTCACGTTTTTAAAAGGTAAACCAGACTTGACCAAAACGCAGCTGGATGCCGATGAAGCCATACAACATCTCTATTCATTTTTTGCATTAGCATGTTCTGCTCACAAGCGAACAATTGGCCCATGTGAACAGTATAACGGGTATAAGTGTTCCTGCAATAATAACTCCTTTGTAATTGCCAGAGCAGTGCAATTTGAGACATCCCAAATTTGTACCCAATACCAAATGAGGCTTTCGTTGGCACACGCTCTGGGCTTGCCCTCGAAGAATGGTGCACGCCGCATCACTTTCAAAACACACGCTTGCGTTTGTATGTCCATCAAGAGTGAGCAACAACCAGATGGTCTTGCACCGTACATTACATAACAGCTGGGGAAGCCTCAGAAGTAAATGTCAATGTGCTTGTCATTGTTCATCTCACGCACTAGCTCCACAGCTTCTGTCAACGCCACTTCTCCAAATTTTGTGATATACTGCACACCACATTTCCCCATCCCATAGCCAAATACCGTCATTCACCACTATCACTAACAGCCTTGGCATACCTTTACTCCATTGTCCACCATGGCCATTGGCTCTGCTAGACGCCAAAACAGGGAGTAGGGGGGTCCGCAAGAAGGAGGTTCAAATGAAGCCGCACATTATTGTTCAGCTTGATGTCATTGAGCGCCACTCCAGCGCCGTTGTTCTTCAGCGCCGTGGCGAGTGCATACGCTCCCTCGTCCTTAATCTCGTTGTAGCCGAGGTCGAGGTTTGTCAAGGATTCGTTCACTATCTGCCACAGCACCATGATGCAGGGTGACACCCAAATTCAGCGTTACATCTCGGAATCGTCAAATGCTCCGCCGTCTTCTCAGCTTCATCTCTGCTTTTGCACTTGAGATAGAAACTGATGGGAAAACAAGATCCAGCAGAGCGATTTGGAGCTGTCGGCATGAGGCCTCGTGTACTACACCACGACGTGTCTGTTACTGTGGGAGGATCTTTCATAAAGCAAACGAATCGCATTATCGGCTTTCTCTGCAAACGAAATTGGAAATGTAGAAAGCAGCCAACATCCCTCCCCGTTCCGAATGCAGTCACAGGCGCAAGACGTGTTTCGGGCTTCGAAAGATCAGCTTTGGAAGCACGGGGACTAGGAGCTGCAATGCCGGGGAAAGCTGCCTCGCATCCCTCACGCCGCAAGCAGTTGTGGCACCTGTTTTGGGCAAGCGTCAATCGTACATGGAGGACTCTCTGGCGATGGCAAAACGCAAGGACAGGGCTACGGGCTGCGGGGATCCGAGGCAAGTGGCCACAGCTCTCCTTAGCGATACAAGCTCACATTGATCTCATGCCAATGCTGGACCGACCAATCAAGAAGCTATTTCGAGTGGCCGGCCTGCCCAGTTGCAACATAAGCACATGGCAGGCGCATGCCCTGCGTGCGGGAATCGCACGGGCGTGGCCGAGCAGCCCGCAGAGCGTGCGGCGCAGCAGGCACCTGAAGCGAGGACGCCAGCGCCTGCACGCCTTCGTTGCCAACGTTATTGCCTCTAAAGTCCAGTGTGTTTAATGTGTTGTTATATCGCAGCGCCTCCGCAAAGTGGCCCATGCCCTCCTTCTCGATCTTGCACCACCCCATGCGCAGCATGTTCACCTGCGCAGTGTCCGGAGTGTGAGGGCAGAAGCGCGACTTCCAGATCATCCGCATCAAGCCGGACATCTCCACGTCAAGCAGCCCCGAAGCGAGATTGCAGAGCCCCTACGCGAGATTGCAGAGCCCCCTACGCGAGATTGCAGAGCCCCTGCGCGAGATTGCAGAGCCCCCTACGCGAGATTGCAGAGCCCCACGCGAGATTGCACAGCCCCTACGCGAGATTGCAGAGCCCCCACGCGAGAGATTGCAGCCCCCCACGCGAGATTGCAGAGCCCTGCGCGAGAGATTGCAGAGCCCCTGCGCGAGATTGCAGAGCCCTTACATGAGATTGCAGAGCCCCTGCGCGAGATTGCAGAGCCCCCACGCGAGATTGCAGAGCCCCTGCGAGAGAGCAGAGTGCGCGAGATTGCAGAGCGCGCGAGATTGCAGAGCCCCCTACGCGAGATTGCAGAGCCCCCCGCGAGAGATTGCAGAGCCCCTACGCGAGATTGCAGATTGCCCCTAATACTGTGTTACCAGCGCAAGCCCTCCGGGGGCCACGACTGTATGCACGGCTCGGCCTGCTTGGACCCGCAGCCCCAGATGTGAGCTGTACCTGGCCGAAAAATTTCACCACCTCTGCGATGGCTTGCGCGCCTCCCGGGCCGATGGGGTTATATCCAAGCTCTATGGTCTGCAGGGCGGACTCCTCGTTGTCCTTGATGGCTTGTGCCAGGGCCTGCCACCCCCGCCTCCCACCGGGTCCCACTTCTGAGATCCCATGCAGAGCGAAAGTGACCCCCCCCTCTGGCCCCCGGGCTCTGGGGAGCCAGGCGGTTGCACAGATGTCCCGAGGGAATCGGACGGCCGCGGTGTGGCATGGCTGGAGGAGAACTGAGAGGTGGATAGATGAGAGCCGAGCGTGTGGCACCCGGGCAGCGTGCTGACAGAAGAAAGGGTCGCCCGAGCCTCGACAATCATGCGCACCGGCCGCAGACTGGGCAGTTATGACGAAGGCGAAGAGACCAACAAAGTACCACCGGGGGGCGTAGACTGGGCAGTGATGACGGAGGCGCAGGGACCAACAAAGTACCACCGGGGCGCAGACTGGGCAGTGATGACGGAGGCGCAGGGACCCAACAAAGTACCACCGGGGGCGCAGACTGGGCAGTGATGACGGAGGCGCAGGGACCAACAAAGTACCACCGGGGGCGTAGACTGGGCAGTGCATGACGGAGGCGCAGGACCAACAAAGTACCACCGGGGCGAGACTGGGCAGTGATGACGGAGGCGCAGGGACCAACAAAGTACCACCGGGGGGCGCAGACTGGGCAGTGATGACGGAGGCGCAGGGACCCAACAAAGTACGCACCTTCGCACCCTCCTCGCGAACATTGTTTCCACCGATATCCAGGGTGGCCAGGGTTTCGTTCTTGGCCAGGGCGGTGCTGAGTTTCACCACCCCAGGATCTTGCAGGTCGTTCATGTACAGGTTCAGGGATTGCAGCCTGCCCGGCCACCCAGGAGTAGAGGCTGCTCAGTGACCGCCGGCGGCACTAACTCCTATCTGGTTCCGAGGCGCGCCCTTAAGGCGAGAGGCGACACAACCCGCGGCGCGCCTTGCACAACCGTCACGCCCAGCGACCGAGTGGCCACACATGGTTCCCGACTTTCGCCGCAGTTGCGCCACACCCGCATATGCTATAAGTGTTATAATAAGACGTGCGATGACCAAATTCTGGCGCAAGGGGAAGCGGTGAAGTGGGCGCGCACGAATCGTTTTTGGCTAGGAACTCGGCGAGCGCATCCATGCTCTCGGCGCCCACACCGTTGTTGCCGAGGTCCAGCTGGATGAGCTGGGTCTTGGACTCTCCGAGGCCCTCAGCGAGCGCACGCACCCCCTCATTGCCGATATCGTTGCCATTCAGGTAGAGCTCCTCAAGCGTTTCATTTTGTCTCAGGGCCTGCGCGAGCGCCATCATGCCCATGGCCCCCGCGTAGTTGCCTGCGCACAGGCACCAAAGTCGCTTATGGCTGCCCCGGATGCATCTGGCATGCCGTCATGCTGCCGGGACGATACTGACACCAGCGCGACAGGTTCACGCAAGTCCTTAAGTTAAAAAGTAAAGAAAGGCAAGCAAGCGTCACGTGAGCAAAGCCCACATTCAGGCGAGGGTGGACCGTTCCCTTAAACTCTAACAGCCCCACCACAGGGGCAGCGTTGCCAGGCCCCCTTACGTGGAGCAGCCACGTGTAAGCAAGTCGCCAGGCTCCCCTCACGTGGAGCAGCCACGTGTAAGCAAGTCGCCAGGCTCCCCCACGTGGAGCAGCCACGTGTAAGCAAGTCGCCAGGCTGCCTCACGTGGAGCAGCCACGTGTAAGCAAGTCGCCAGGCTGCCTCACGTGGAGCAGCCACGTGTAAGCAAGTCGCCAGGCTGCCTCACGTGGAGCAGCCACGTGTAAGCAAGTCGCCAGGCTGCCTCACGTGGAGCAGCCACGTGTGAGCAAGTCGCCAGGCTGCCTCACGTGGAGCAGCCACGTGTAAGCGCCGCACGGGGCAGGCGAGGAGAGTCAAGGCGTGGTGCTCCGAAAGCAGAAAGTGTGCCTTGGAGGACATCCCTGGTGCAAAGTGCTGGACTGAGACTGAGTGCGACCTGACCGTGGTCTGTCTCTCGGGAGTCTTGCGGGCGAGGAGGTAAGCACCACTAAACGAAAAAGTGGTGAGCGCCGAGTTCTCTGCGAGTGCCTCCGCAATCGCCACTGTGCCCTGTGGGCACCATCCCAGCCTCACGCTATCATTCACTGCCGAGATCGTGCAGCGAGCCTTGTGTCGATCACTCACACTTGTGTCTCGCCCAAAATAAGCGATTGTGCACCTGCTTTAAAGCAAGGGTAAAGTCACCCGCACACCAGGGAGGCCGTCGTCGCCCACACAGAAACACAACAAGCTGCAAGGCCGTCCGCGTGATTTTAAAAAATCCTACGTTCCGGGCATCGAACGTCCGAACCAAATTAGCAGCCAATATATTATATAAGCAGGTGCTGCGGGATACCTCGTAATCGATGACGTTGTTATTGAGCTCCAGAGAGGTCAAAGTCGTATTCCTCTGCGAGCAGCGACCCGCAAAGATGTGACTTCAACCCTTCGAGCGTATGGCGAGCTCCAGTTGTGCAAGACGCGAATTAAAAACGCGGTGCCAGATGAATTTCTGGAGAAGTGAGAAGGGAGCACCGAAGGCGATCTACGTCGTCTCTCCTCTAAGACAGGCAGTTGAGCTACAATTCAGCGAAATCAATTCGGTGGGACACGATACGCCGGTAGTCTGAGGTGTCTCCTAGTCTTTGCTGATGCCTTTGTTCGACTATGCCGGCAAGCACGTCAGCCGTGACTAACTAAGATCGCACAGCAGCAACTATTGCTCGCATGAAAAAGGGTCGACTGTGGGTAACTTCAACGCAACTTACCTTCAGCATGTCCGCGATAGCACGGGCACCCTCGTCGCCGATACAGTTACCGCTCATGTTTAGCGTCGTAATATGCGTATCACTTTCCATGTATTCTGCTATAGCCTGTATGCCGCAGACCGCTGGAGTTTAGATAGAAAGCGCGGACGTACAGCGAGCTGCAAACAATTCGATACAGAGCATAACACTAGAAACCGTGCGTGTGTACAAAAAAGGTACAATATTATCATTTATCGGGCATATTTTCTGCCGCGACGAAGGTGTGCTGATAAGGATGTCCCTGGTTGAATACGCCTTAAGAACAACATACATCTGGCAACCTCGCTGTGGGATCAAGCTTACAAAACTCAACACTTCGCAGGGTATGGAATGACACCTTGGCGCCGTCATCTCCCGCGCTGTTACCCGCGATGCTCAGCCCCACGAGTACGGTGTTGGACTTGAGATACTCACTAAGGCGAATGATGCCTGCAAGCACAGCGATCCGCGGCGCCCTCCGGAGGTTCTCAACACGGATGCTGCGAGAGATGGGGGGAAGTCGAGCCTCTTCTGGGCGGCTCCCGGGCCTGGCATGAGACACTCTACACGGGCCACGAGCCTAGGCTGCCCCTACCCTTTGCCTCAAGTTGGCCTAATGAGAACGAGACGGTTCATACGAGTTACCGACAAAGGATGCCCCTATCCTGCGCACCGAATATGCCACGCTGGAACGCGCGTTATTCTAAGAGGAGACGCAGTGTTATCGGTGTTCACAGGAAAACAAAACCCTCAGCGAAGCTACGCTTACCCTCAGAGCCGATGCCGTTGGAACCAAAGTCCACGTGTGTGAGCGTGTCGTTGAAAGCGAGCGCCTCTGCCACGTATGAGCAGCCTTCGTCACCCAGATTCATCCCCTGGAGTTTGCACCCATCCACTCCCACGTCCAGTGGGTGTTATTGCACAACTTTCAACAAGGTGATCGTGATATGCATTCGCCGTTTCAACGGTTTCCCGAAGAGCGCTTCTCTCTAATCGTGAATATAAAAAAACCGCACGAGCGCGTATGAAAGGGTCACTTGACGTTTGAACACAGCCATTCCCAACAGAAACTGCAGCAGCCTGTACACATCCTTCAGAGTGCATATCCAAAGGTGGCTATTGGTAGTGATATGTCCCTCTGTTGTCAAATTCTTGTAAATGCTTGGGAACAAATAAAAGTGAACCCGTCGGCACCTACACGTTGTACACGACAAAAGAACACGGCGTAAAATACCCATCTATCCATCCGGTCAAATAGCCGTGCGAAGAAAGGTACACAAAAACAGCTAGCGGCGTGATTGAAGCCACTCGAGGCCAGACCATAACCGAGTGGATGGAAAGAGGCACGCAAGTGCAGGGCGGGGCCGTCTCTTGGTACCAGTCGCACACTGTAAAACCGGGAGCGCTGATGACAGCACCATCCCTAGGTGTGATTCACGACCGACTATGCACACGAACAAACTAAAGGACAGGAGGAACGCCCAAAGGACTAGGCACCACATCAAGCATATCACAGCAAGAGCTCATTCCGCGGTGTCCCAGCACTCGTGCCACGCAACATCCCCCACGGCTCGGCATGCTTGGTGGTATGTCAGCATGGAAAGAAACTATGCTGGGGAACGATGAAAACACGCACAACTCTGAAACGCTTTGGTCAAATTGACCACAAGGGTTTTCAAGCTCTCGGGAATATCAGCTCATCGTGTATTTCTAAGACACGAGGCCCAGCAAGATCCCGACAAATCCACCCCACGAAACCCCTTCCGAACGCGTTCTCCCAGAACCGGCCTAGGAACGCACAAGTATACACACGACAGAAGAAAACTGTTTACATCCTCCGGGGCAAATAAGGAAAAGGGCAGGCCTTGGAAACAACGTGGGTTGCCTATTTACAGACGATGTAATTTCCTTCATCTATAGTTGTACTGGCGAGGTGAGTGAAGAGGACGTGCGGGTGCACGTTGTGCGAGCGACTTTCCAACAGCTGCGGTTTTGCAGGCACAAATACCACTTCTGGTCTGGTTCGCAGGCAAGATAGTTGGCTGCATTCTAATTAGCTCTGTAAGTTGAGTGGCTTCCAGCGCATACCTGCAGATCGACACTTTGATTGTAACGCAAGTTGTTCATTATTTCGTTGAGCCGGCCAGCAAACTCTCTTTGGAGCGCTTTGTCTTGCATTGCCTGCTCCTCAGAGAAAGAATTCCCTATCAGTTTTCTGTATAACTAGGATATAAATTACTCCCGTCAAAAGGTCCCGTCCAATTGCGTACCCTGTACCACGCAAGGGTGATATACATAACTGGGTCTGGTCCGCAAGTTGTTGCAACGAAAATCGAGTGAAGGAGGGCGAGCACGAGTGAAGAGACCGATGAGCAAGAAAAGGCAATCTCTGAATACCTGAGAAATATTTGGAATTTGCTTTTTGCCGACTGTGTAAATTCCAAAAGCGGCAAGAGCGAGCGCAACCACGGCACCCGCAATCAACACTGTTGAGTTGTCACCGCTCGGCGATGCCGCAGGTTTGGCTTGACTAACGCTTGCGGCGTACTCTTTTTCGAACTCTGAAACGTCAAGTTTTAACTCGGATGATTCGCTTGTCTCCGCTTCCGCTTCTGCTGACTCGGTTGGTTGTGGCTGCTCCTCGGTAGAGGCAGAGCACACGTGCTTGCTGGCACGCGACAGTGGGACTCTGCGGCAGCCTTGCAACGTGGCATTCTTGTTTCGTCCACCGATACAGTGCAATAACTTCTTAGATTTTGCCGTCTGCGCTCGAAGTGCAGTGAAATCGGCGTAAACTACTCCACTGTGGAATTGCGACTGGGCCTGCAGTGGCACAAGGTGCTTCGAACGCGTTAGTGTACCTTAAATGAAGTGCTTGCGCTGGTTGGATACAAACCTTATTGCGCGTCTGTTTCTGTAAGGTAATAATGAAACAAATTTCCCCGTGATGTTGTAAATGGCAACATAGAGAAGGGCTTACCCGCAAAGGCGTGCGAAAAGCTGCAGCGAAATTCATGGATCGTACAACGTGATATGAATAGGACAAAAACACTCAACCGACAAAGAACACCTGATACCTCACGTTTCGCCCTTCTCACTCGGTATCAGAGAGAATGTGAAGATGCGTTAGCAAACTTGCGTGATCCTCGTCTAGTGAGATTTGCTACAAGCCCTCTCCGCAATCCACAAGCTTCTTCGATACAGTCCTTAAAGCGGCTTCTTCACACATAAATGTTTCTTGCTTGTAGATCAGTACGAGTAGATAAAGCCGTTTCGCTAGCATGTGTCGCGACGATACACGATTGTAAATGCTAAATCATCAATATCTTATCGCATCAAAGATACCAAAAAATTTCCGTCGCGAAAATTGCAAATTAATAAAACTAAGATTGTTTGTATGTAGTCGTCCGATAAAAGAAAGAATCCGATGGTCAATGAATATTTCTATGTTCAATTTTCAATCCTCGATCTAAAATCTTACCAATGAAAGGACGATGAGTTTATGACGTCATCGACCTTGTAATTCAAGTGGGACAGGTGTCACCCACTGGCCTTCATCTTCGCCTCTTAAGCACCTCCCGTGCGTCACTTTAGAGCGGGACGATTTCTAAGGAAATTACACGTGGTACCTTAGCCGACACGCAGTCGTCAGATCGAGCATCTATTCTCACTGCCATACATTTTCCCCACGTGTTCAGATTTTAGCTACCAGAAGCCGTCGATGGGCTTGGAAATATCTGACGGTGAACCGCAGTGTCACACTGTATCCGGGAGACCGGGACGAAAGGCCAAATGCCTGTTCGGACACTTTCGACTTTGGACTTTTCGTAGCGATGACAGCCCCCAGATCAAAGTCATCCGATCGTGACTTTCAAGGGATCAAAATGACCGTCTCGATGACCCGGTCATAGCCATATATAACACTTGGGGGTGATTCCTTCATTTAAGTGGGCCAAATTGCGCGATTTGTGGCTATTTCCCACCCATACTTAAGCGGAGATTTTCGACCATACTTAAGGTGTCCCCTTTTCGTAGCCCCAGAATCTTGTCGTTTACACTGTTAACGTTGCGAGTTGTAGTTTTTTTTCATGTTCGATTCGATTTGGTCGCCAGACTGAATTTCAATGGAAATCCGAGCCAGATTCAGAAAAACTGCATGCTCACAATCACAGAAAGGCTAATATATGATATATATATTAGGCAGGTGGAAGCACTTACAGGGTGTGACACCGTGATGCACTGCAGACTAAGATGAGATAATAAAATAACTTTGGGGTTTTATTATCGCACTGGCGGAACGAACTGGTGGAAGCAGGCTGACGTGGCACCTCGGGTCAAGGGGTGATCAGAGAGAGTGTGACTGCCCCACCTTATGGGGGGGGCTGAAAGTCTCATCTCACATGACACCACCTCACCCCGAAGGCGTGAGGTGCCACAACAAGATAGGCAAGCCCGCATCCCAAACCTAAACCCTAGGCAAAAATAGGCAGCAGTTACAGGCCCAATGGGACCTCTCATAGTCCGAAACTACCGCACCACAAGCTAGAGCTGTTCATTGCAAGTGTCTGTTGTCTTAATGTTGCACACCACCAGACCGTGATGCGTCTGGTGGCAGGTCGATTGTGGCATTGGCGATGGGCTGCGACCCCATGAAAGGCGGTAACCAGACCGGCCCCTCAGATACCAACCAATACCTGTGCGCGGCCATGGCGTAACGTGGCCAAGCACCACCAGAGGCAAGTGGCAGAGGGGGAGGAATGTGGGAATGGCGCTCTCGTAGGAGTCATAGCACTCGTTGTCGATGGCGAAAATGTCGGAGTCGCGCTTGGTGTCTGGTGCGCAAGCACCACCAGACACCACCAGACCAAAGCCAGAGGTAGAATGTTGTCGCGCACGATGAGGTCCAGTGGACATGGTCGCTGACCACTGACTGCTGACTGCAGAATCTGCGAACCCAAAATTAGGGTTCCCAAGCGAAAAGCGAGTTTCTCGTAAAATTAAGCAAATCAAACGATGAAAGGGTCAACTAAGGGTAGATTTTCGCGGGGAAAACGTTGGTCGAGTCAAAAACGTCGTGCGGTAAACCGTTCTCCCGCCAGGAGCGGTGCTGCTGGCCAGATAGTCGAGAGCGCGTTTGGGTGCTTGGTGTGAACGTAACTTTCCGTAAAATTAACCAAATCGAGCGATGAAGAAGTCAAATTTGGGTAAAATTCGACGAGTAAAACGGCGGTGAGGTCAAAAACGTCGTGCGGCAAGCCAATTTTCCGGCAGCGGAGGCGCTGCTGGCCAGAGTGTCGAAGGCGTAAATGTTTGTTGAAAGTTAAGAGATGCGGCGAAATCAAAAACGCCGATACGTAGGGGCGAAGGTCTCGTTAAATTCGGTTGAAGTTGGTCGAAAAATTACAAATTCCCGAGGTACATGCGGAGGTTACGTGCAGGCCACGTGCGGGTTACGTGCGGGTTACGTGCGGGTTACGTGCGGGTTACGTGCGTGATCAAAGTTGCCGAGAAAAGGATGCCACACCAAAGATGGTGGACCGATAACCTCACAGAAAGGCTAATATATGATATATATATTAGGCAGGTGGAAGCACTTACAGGGTGTGACACCGTGATGCACTGCAGACTAAGATGAGATAATAAAATAACTTTGGGGTTTTATTATCGCGGAACGAACTGGCGGAAGCAAGCTGACGTGGCACCTCGGGTCAAGGGGTGATCAGAGAGAGTGTGACTGCCCCCCACCTTATGGGGGGGGCTGAAAGTCTCATCTCACATCACACAAACGATTACTCGTGCCATCGAAACGATTCCTCGTCTCTGATTCGGGTCATCGGAAATCGGAAGCTCCGGAGTCCTCGATTTCACGGAGGACCGCCGAAACGCTCGAGAGCTCAGTCGTTCGCTTTCCGCAACGCAAGCGAACGCGCGTTGCTTCAGGCTCTGCAAAAAATGTTTTCCGCAGTACGTGTATGCCTTACAGGCATGCTTCATTGTGACGCATCTTTTAACGTTTTTACGTTTATTATCATGTAGATAACATTATTGACAGGTAGTTATCATACAGTAATCACTCACCTTTAAGAAAACCCGGCGATAAGAAACCAGCCAGCTTTTGGGGGGGGAGGGGGGTACCGAAGTTGTCGAGAAAAGCTGGCTGGCTTTTTTGAGCTATGGAATCCTCGAAAATAAGAAATGTGGGTGCTGGCGCCGCAGGCGGAAAATTTTGAAAATGTCGCCTTTTTAAGTGTTTATCATTGGACTTTTAAGAGAATTGCTGGCTGATTGAAAGAAAATACTTGCTAATTCTTACCGATTACTAGAATGTCCTAGTGACACAGTGAAAACGCTGAACGCCGTAGGGTTTGAGCGAGGCAATCGGGTATATCAAAAGATAGAAATGAATACACGACTCTCAGGCTATCTAAGCTCTGAGGCCGTCACTAGGCAATCATATCGTGTGTCACAGTCTAAGCTACCGAAGTCGAACTACTGAGTACAGGTAGGAAGTCACTGTACTGTCACTGTCACTGTCATACGTCATACGTGGTACTGAACTACTGAATCTCAGCACACCACCTCGGCTGAGGTGGCACAAGAATGTGAAACAGGTAGCTAATGCAAACTAAGAGGTCCCCGTCCACGGATCAGAACAACATCAACCAAAGGGCCGACCTGCCGCCATCCCCGCTTCCGGCTAACCCTCTAAACCGAATGCTAAAGTACTAGTATATGCATGCCAACTAGGTGGACTGCCACAAGAATATGAAAATAGCAACTGGTCTCTGCCAGATCTCGCTCCCCGATAGATACTCTCATCTGATGCTGCTCAGCTCGACGGTCAACCAGTACTCGAGGTCATAGAAGATGTCAAAGAGGTACAGGATGTAGTCAAAGGCCAGAATCCAGTCAGATGTGCTTAAGGTCAGAGTAGAGCTGTCGGTGTCTAAGGTCTCATAGGGCAGGTCATAGGTACCAGTCTGTCCACGAACACAAAGTCCAGTCCAGAAGGGCACCACGTCAAAGGGCATCAATCCAGTCAGACCAGAAAGACCCCTTGCCCGACCGCTGCCGGCTCATAGGCCTGCAGCTCAGCCGGACAGAGGACCAGAGAACCTAGGAGTCACCCGCACCACTGGGGTGCGGGCGGATCACGTCCATGAAGGACTCGATCATGCTGATGATCACCCGCACCTTGTCCTTGAGCCCAGGAAGAGGCTTGGTGAAGATATCAGCCAGGTTGAGTAAAGTGTTGATTTAAACAGGCACTAGGTACCCAGCACACACCCATCCCCGAAAGCAGTGAAAACGGATCAACACATGCTTAATCTTGGTGGATAGCATGACATTCCTCAGAATGGAGGAGGCCGCCTGGTTGTCAATCATGACAGCCACCGGGAGCTCCAGCCTGGGAATGAAGGGTCCAGAGGTACCATACATGCCAGACCGCTGAGAGTGGTACTCCCGCGGACCGTCCTCGTAGCCCGTGCCATCATATGGTACTGGCACCGCGTGAGGCAGGGCATACAGGCTGCTGTCAGGAACAGGCTCAGCCTCCCGGTAGTGTAGGGGGGAGGCGGGGCCCATCTGACCATGACCCATAGCATGATTCTCGAAGAACGCGGCCGCCCTCTGCATCCAAGAAGTGTCAGCTGCAGGGAAGGCCGTAGACAGAGCCAGAGCAGACACACCCGGCTCCTGCTGCGTAATTCTGATAAAGCCGAACATCTCCACAATCATATGGATAGCAGACATGGCCCGCTGCCCAACCACAGAGGCGGCCACATACTCAGATCCAGTGGAGGACATCTCAGCATCAGTCTGGCGGGCACATACCCAATGAAGGACCATGCCGTTGAGGAATACAATGCCTCCCGAGTAGGAGAGACACCCGTTGAGTTTGTCACGAGCATGGTCAGCATCCGAATACACCTGTATTGTGAGCACAGAAAGCGGTGCACTGGGGTAAGCATAACGGATACGGTAGTGCCGTGTGAAGTACAGATACTGAGCCACTCTCTGAAGTGCCTCCCAGGCCTGAGCCGAGGGGCATGAGGAGAACTGTGCCAGATATATGACTGAGTAATAGATATCTGGCCTGGTGCACCGTGCAATCCACAGCAGGGACCCAAGCAGCGAGAGATACGGGGTGACAAGGGTGAGATCAGGGTGCTCCGGCTTCTGGATAACGAGGTTCACATCCATCGGATTGTGATAGGTTTTGGCCGGAAGCTTGAACTTGGACATGAGCTCCTTGATCTGCCTGGTTTGGGACAATGCAATGCCCCACCGATCATAGTCAACCGCAAGCTGCAGGACGGCTGTCATACGGCCAAGATTCTTGCTCTTGAATGCCGCCTGGAAAGCTGCCCAGAAAGCCTGGTGGAAGGCATCATCACATGTCAGCCCGAAGTCATCCACGTAGACAGCCACGAAGGCCACGAACACAGAGGTCACAATATAGTATAGGCACGGGTCATATGTGGACTGGGTGAAGTGCATTCCCTGATAGGTGAAGGACTTCATGAATTTGTTGGCCAGCTTCTGCCAGGAAGCACCAGCTGTCCGTAGCCCGTAGAGAGTATAGAGCAGCTTGGCATAGCCATATCTGCCCTTATACATATACCCAGAGGGGAACCGCACATATATAGGAACCTCCAGACGGGCATGAACAAAGGCCTGACTGACGTCAAAGTGATAGACCATAACTCCCATACCAGCAAAGATAACAGACAGGATGAAGAGAAGGCGGAAGGTGGGCAGGTCTGCTACCGTGCATGCGGTCTCAGCTTGGGTGTAGCCCCAGTGCCATGTGGCAGCCACGGCCATCCGAGCTTTATGAATTTGGATGGGCGGTAGACCATCCCGTGGCTTCCAGGGCTTATTCAGCACAAAGATGGTGCTGGTGGCGATCTCACCGTCGGGTAGCACCTCCACCGGTTCTATCTTACCCTGGTCAATCAGAGGCTGCACCTCCCCACCGGTAATAGCCTCCTCCCACCGAGCCCCATCAGGCATAGACAGTGCCTGGCGGTACCCACCCGGCAGTGGCAGATCAGGAGCTGCAGTGTGGTACAGGCGCTCGGCGAGGTCAGCAGAGATATGACTGAAGCTGAGTGTGCCGCTGGCTGGCAATGTACCGACCGTGTCCTCTGGTGGGACCACATAGTGCGGAAGGAGCCACTGGTCCTGCTCCGGGTGGTCGGAGAAGGGAAGGTGGCAAGCACTGTGGGTATCAGGGAACACCACCAGACTGGCACGGAGGTCCATGGCATAGGCACGTGGGGCAGTCACATCACCGTAGGCCATAGGCCGGAAGAGCACCCCATAGGACCTGGACCGCCTCATGTCCGTGGACACAATGAGTGCCGGATACAGCGGATCACCGCGGGCCTCCTGAGCCTTAGCCAGAGTCCAGAGCGGGTAGTGTTGATTGACACAGTCAATGACCCTGCGGCGGTCCAGCCAGTGGACCAAGTCAAACCAAGCAGTGCCCGCAGGGTCAGCCATGACATACTGCTGGGCGGTAGTCCAGAATGTGTCTGCTGAATCAGTGTCAAGCATCTGCACGGTGGCATAGGTCTCACCGTCCCGGGTGTCATAATAGGCAGCCACGGAATGGACCGTCACCACCATGTCAGTGGTGTAGTCCCTCCACGGCTCCGGCCTGTCACTGGGCACGGGTGCGGAGTGCTGCTCGTCGGGAGCGGGGGCAGGGAACGATGACATCACCTGCCCGAACTCTGAGTAGTTTCTGATGAAGTCTGGCCGGCCCTCGGAGACAACCTTGTTTCTCTCCAGGTCCAGTACCTTGTAGGCCGAGGACCTGAGGCTGATGCCCACAAACCGCCCCTGCCAGGCCCGGGGGGTCCGCTTCTTGGAGACCCCCGGATGGCGGGCCCGCATCTGCCGAGCATCCATGGCCACAGTGCACAGGGTGCCGAATATCTCGATACGGGAGTAGGTAAAGTGATAGCCCATAAGGTGATAGAATGGCACCACGGCGTCCCGCCCATGAGGCAGGATATCCCATAGCAGGCAGGCATGACTGTCTGCAAGAGGCCAGTAGGTGAGGTCCATACCGGCTGTCTCCAGGAGTGCACGGGAGACCGACGAGATCTTACCAATCACATATTCAGCCATGAAGTTCTGCCAGTGCAGGGTGGGTGACGACTGCAGGTGTTTGATGCCATGGTGTTTGTACAGAGCCTGTGCTGCAGGGTCACACAGCTCCGGGGCACAATCAGTGCGGAGAACCAGGCCAGTGCAGGCAAAGCCGTGATGAACAACATCTGCCAGGAACTGAGCCAGGATGAAGCTGTATGCCGACTTCTCAGCAGAGAAGTAGCAAAGTGTAAACCTCACAGTGAACTCCACAAAGGTCCAGCGGTACCTCGACCCGTCATAGCCGATAGGCGTGATCGGGCCTGTAGCATCAGCAGCCCACATAGATCCAGGCTTTTGAGCCTTGTATCTGTCAGCCGGAGGGCGCTTCGGACTCGGCTGCACTGTCCGCATACGGGCACACACAGCACAGGCCTCAGCACAGGTCCTGTGAGACAGCAGCTGCTCCCGGGTAACCGTAGTGCCAGGTCGGGCGATGTCAACACCAAGGTCCATGAGCTGAGCCAGCCTGAGACCATGAGCATGAGCATATGCGGAATGGCACCACCTCTCAGGGGTGAACCTCATGGACGTGTACTGATCACGGTAGATGATAGCCACCGGGAACGGGGTACCAGCAATGAAGACACGGTCCCCTCCGCCCTCCGAGCCAGCCGACTGAAGGGGCCGTCCAGCATAGGTGTGCTCACGACGGTAGCTGAATATGCCCTCTGTGCCAGCTGGGTACACATGTAGCACCTCCCAATGAATAAGGTGCTGCCTGAATGTACTGAGGTGTGACTGGGGAATCAAGAAGAGGAATACCGTGTGCTCGGGGTCGGTTGCAAAGTCCCGGTTGGCCTTCTTGAGCATCCGCTCACAGGTGAGTCTGTCAAAGGGCGGGTTGCCATATATATAGGCACCGGCCCAGAGGTGACCCCAGCAGGAATCAGACAGTGAATACCTGACTGGGCAGGTCTGGTTGTTACCCACGCCGGGGGGAGGTCGTCTCCGAAGAGGGAGATGTCAAAGTTGTGTTCCCCGGTCTTGGCCAGGGCAGCAGGCGAGCCCTTCAGGAAAGCCCACTTGGCATACTCTGAGCGTGCCCACATCCAGTCACAGATCTCACCGGTGCGGACACGCGAGACAGTCTGGGTGAGGGCACTGGCTGCCCCCTCAGGGACCTCCGCCCACATATAGTCTGTGCCAGAGTCAACGATCCGATAGACACGGCCAGTAGGCAGGTGGGTGTAGGTGAGGGATACAAGGTCAGGGGACCCGAAGCCGAGGGATAGCATAACCCGAGAAGACAGCAGAGTGCGGCAGCCGGCCTTATAGTGTGAGTTTGGGAGCACGAAGTGGTCGATGGCGCCGTCCTGGACACAGACCCCATACAGGTGGAATGTCACAGTAGCATCCGTCCTGTGAGCCCCAGCCGTGACCATGGTGAAGGCCACCGTACGGGTGTAGTCCACGTCGGTGCAGGCCGACAGGTCCCCGCACATGACACATGTGGCTCCAGAGTCACACACGATGCCTCTGTCAACCCGGACGG